>WEIS01069480.1:2399-34493 GCA_013389965.1 Todus mexicanus
TTCCTGAAGGGAACAACTCCTGCTGACTGTGCCTTTGGTAAATCTGCCCTTATGCTTCTCCCAGAGAAAAGTGGCCCTGTCCCTGACCAACCAGAGATGGTTTTGGGCAGTGGGGTACACCCAGAATGACAACCCTTTGGCTGCAGCTCATTGTTTATCTCTCAACCTACTGTTGAACAGAATTTAAAATTTCACCAAGGCACATCTTACTGATTCACCAGCTCCACTTAATGGCATCATGATAGGGAAACCACTGGCAGTGAAGAAGTGCCTTTCATAACATTTACTAAGCCCCACAGCAGGGATTGTTTTTCCAGGCTACTCATTGCCCTTCACTTCTTCCACGAAGCTCCAGGCAGCTCATATGCCCCATGCCACTGGGACCAAGGACAAATGCATTCATTAGAGCTGTTTGGCTATTAGCAAGGGAGAATGCTCCCCTTGACACTCTGACCACAGAAGTTTGCACCCAGACACTTACAAACATGATAGTCCTCTGTCCTCTAAGAGCTCATATCAGCAAGGCATTGGCAGTCGAATTCTCCTGCACCTCATTCATCAAAACGAGAAGGTTTTTGACTTGGTTTTTTTTAAGCTATAATTTGTGTCATTAACAAGAATGAGAGATAGAACACATTTAAGTATGCATAGCATTAAACAGGCATTGGGCTTTAATAGGTTTTGATAAGGAGACATTATTGAAGAAGAGAGGGTATTAATACACATAGTATATAAGCATTCATGAAGCTGATGGAAATAGGGAATTCTGTGAACAGAAATACGGAAAACATTGACCAGACCACTGACCACAATGATGTTATGGCAGGATCCACTAAGTAAAGAAGACCCACAATTCTATATTGAAAAGACCACGATTTCCTTCTCCAATTTATTATCGACCTCCTATTCCTAATAGCAATGATAATTTCTCT
Organism: Todus mexicanus; assembly: GCA_013389965.1. Taxonomy (NCBI): domain Eukaryota; kingdom Metazoa; phylum Chordata; class Aves; order Coraciiformes; family Todidae; genus Todus; species Todus mexicanus. Next base: position 3,332 of record WEIS01069480.1, read on the forward strand.
CCACAAGAGATAGATTTTGTGGCTGGTCTGTTCTGAAAGATAATGAGAATAGCAGTATCTTGAATTTGCCACATCCCATCAATATTCAGAGGGAGCAAGAATCCCTTAACCATTAAAGCTATGTCAAGTGCAAGTGAGGGAAATAAAAACACCACAAATTTCTTCAGTTGTAGTCAGAGAGCAAAGATTCATAGCTTAAAATTCTTTGTACAATCCCTACATGAGTGACAGAAATCCAAAATAACCAAGAAATCTTATGAAAGACCTTTTTTTTTTAAGTTTTCGTTTTTGTTTTTGGGGGGTTTTTAAGACCAAAATCATCTGCAGGAAAAAGTCTCAGGGAAATTATTCCGGGAAAGAATTTGTTCACCATACGTATAGCATTATATGTCACATGGTCTAATTATAGGAATGAAAGCAATATAAGAATTAGATGGTCTTTTCAAGCCTGTGAAGAATGTGAACAAAGAATATAATTACACATGGAACCCGTTGATTAACCAATTACTAGTTAAAGCAGATTTAGACTTTAAATTAATTTGGTTCTGAATTCTGGGAATTTTGGAGCTAAGATAAACAGTGTTTGAAGATTAATTATCCTTGTCTAAGATGAAGGAACTCATTTCAATTTTGCTAGCAAGTCGAAAGGCTCTGGCTGTTGCATGGGAGAGGGTAGACTGTAAATCTCAGCAGTATTGAACTGACTGATTAAAGTGAATTATGAGACTCCTAATCACTAATCCTCACAGAGAGTGGTGATATTACACACTACATTGTGCCAGCCCATATTAATATTTAAATGAAAAACAGGTCAGCATTTACCTATAGGAGAAAGTACACTGTCTCCAGAGGACCAAAGGAAGTCTGGCCAATGAGTTATAAACTCAAAGTGAGGAAATCCTGGAGCACAGCTCTCTATGCACCTTTGTACAAAGAATAGTAATGAGGAAAGTGCTGATGCTGTTGTGCCACCTGCCATTTTTCAGTACAGTAGCAATAGCAAACCATAGCATCCTGACTGCACTGTGTGGGAGTGGTAATATGACATTTTACTTCTCTGTCATTAGTCCAACTATATCCCCAGGCAAGCATTTGGTAAAGGAAAGACTTCACATTGCAATAGCTCTCCTTGAGCATAGATAGATTTCCTCATCAACATGCCTAGCAAGGTACTCAGCTGCCTGAAGTCCCCTGGCATACAGGGGAGCACGGTGCACCATAGCTTAAGTGCCCCAGGCCAGCACAGCCTGCTGCCAGAGCCTTCCTTTCCCCCTACTGGGTTTCTCCATTAAATGTTCCCAGTTTGCCTCTATCAGGGGTCAACCTTTGGCTTCGCACCAGGAGTACGTTGGAAGAAAAGAATTTCCACAGCAAGAAGTAGCCTAAACCCTAATCTAAATGCTAGTTTTATGCATAGGTTGGTAAATACAATCAGCAAAGGACACCTTTTGGGGAGCCCATGGAGAGCAGTTGTACCACTGCCTGTTGAGCAACCACTCCTCACCAAAATAAAGCATTAGTTTCACTAAACTTTGGTGCAATCCAGCAAGACTATTCCTCAAGGTAGTATTTCTTAGGCAACATATTCCCACTGGAATGAGCATCAGGAATTGCAGTTTATGAAAATGAGCAGAAAGGATAAAATGTATTTTTGAAACACAAGAGCCCATGAGATATCTGGACCTCCTGATGCTAGGTGCTGTAATGTCATGGAGGAAGACAGCCTGTCCCTTGAAGAACATGACAAAATAGATGCAGGATTACCAAAAACTATTAAAGAGATGAAAGACTGCGGATTGTCTGCAGAACAAGGTTGGTCCAATGGGTTTTCCAGAGTCAAGAGAAGCAAAGCAGATCTTGCTAAAGCTAGAATTGCAGGGATCAGAGTAAAAAGAGCATCAGCCACTGACACTGAACAAAGAAAGCCTCATGTCTGTCTGCTTCCAGCTTGGGTTGAGCCTGACTTGTGTGTTTCCTTACCCAGGCCTGCAAGCAGCTATGGGCACTCAAGGATGTGCTGAGCAGGGAGCAGGTAGCCCCATTCAGAAATACTGCAGGTGAAATAGCTGCCCTCGAGTGAAGTGCACTGCCCCTCTCAACCTGTGTTTCTGGATTGATTTGGTTGTGGGAGTAATGACAACTACTTCTGCTTGTAAAACATTCGCCCTGTGTGTGTGTGTCCAGACCTTTACCTGGAGTAAAAAGTAAGACATATGTATGTCCAACTTCTTCCTATCAAAAACCTTTCCTTGAAACATCTTGTGCTTCCATGACCAGTGCAACCAAACCCCAGCAAGCATGGAATCCTGCACCATGAATTCACATTGGGTGTTGGTAAATACGGAGCCTTGGATTTCACAGAATCACAGAGTCACAGAATGTTTAGGGCTGGAAAAGACCTCTCAGATCATNCATGTTCAGCCGGCTGACAACCAGCACTCTCAGGTCCCTCTCTGCCGGGCCACTCTCCAGCCAGTTAAGGCTGACTTATTCCAGTTAAGGCTGACTTTGCCCTTCAGCCACTAGAAGATTAATAATGCCTTATGCTTGAGAGAGAGAGGAAAGGAGAGAGTAAAGTCATAAGAAGTATCTGGTGTGCAAGCTTGTGAAATCCTATGTGATTCTCACTTGAGGCGTGACTTAAATGTAACCTTCACTAAAATTACTGATTTTTATAATATTACTATTGTATTACTTCAATTTCAGCCTTTCTAGGAGTCTAGTCTTGGAGTAAACCTCATATTACTAGGTGCTGGACAAACATGTGGCTATAAGGTTTCTCGTTTACCACACTGGTGGCCCTAATTCCCAGCTGGGCAACAAAGCAGTGGCTTACCGCTAGGTTCCAGACCCCAGAGGTAGCTGCTTTTTGGTCATGCAGACGTGACACACATGTGAGATATGTTACAGGCTTCAGGTGAAATTTAAATTGAGCTGGAGAATGGCAGAGAAGAGAACTGTGTCTTTGCATATGATAACATCCTCAGAAACAGGATTCTGGGCAACTTCTGTTGCTCGCACCCCACCAGTGTGATCATAGAATCATAGAATTGTGAGGATTGGAAGGAATCTCACAGATCATTCAGTTTCAACCTCCCTGCCATGGGCCTGGACACCTCCCACTAGATCGATCAGGTTGCTCAGAGCCCCATCCAGCCTGGCCTTAAAGACTTCCAGGGATGGGGATTCTACCACTTCCCTGGGCAACCTGTTCCAGTGTCTCACCACCCTCAGGGTGAAGAACTTCTTTCTAACATCCAATCTGAATCTACCCAGCTCTTGTGATATTTGACAGTTTCTTAGCACAGATACTCTAGGGACAGCACACATATCTTACATGCAGTTATTGCTTACATCCAGCAAATTCATCCTTTTTAAAGAAAACCTGTCCCTGTGAACTGAAAACCTTTGATCCTTAACATTGAACTGAACAAGTGTTTTCATGCAAATAATTTTTATAAGTAGAAGAGATAGCTTTTTTTCTCTCCTTCCTCTCCTCTCTGAGTCACTATCTTACATTCCCTCTAGTGCTCATTCATTCACACACTGCTCAGCCAAAGGTAGGGAAAATTAATCTCCCATGTTTCAAGAAGCCCTTCTGCAAGCTGTGGAACCCACACACCCTGGTTTCCCATGGGTGAGCAGTCTACAAGAAAGCCTCAGCTGCTCCTTTTCCCTCTGATCTTAATTCCCTTTCAAAATCTTCTCCAGTGCTTTCAGTCCCCACCAGTGCCCCATTTCCAGCTACGCTGATAGAAATACACTTGTGACTGGGTCTGCGGTAGGAACATATGACCAGTAGCAGTGCACTGACTTCTTACATCAAGGACAAGGAAAAGGGATAACCAGGGCAGGAGGAGCACCAGCTGGATCAGATGCTTGTGCGAAGAGGCGAAGCTGTGCCATGCTCCTCACCCTTCCTGCCGAGCCACAGGCTGGTGGGCTCATTGTAGATGGAGCTGCGGGGAAACGAGGTCCACACACAGCTCCAGCAGATCCTCACTGAGCCAGGGTGAACAGGGCTTGCAGCTGGGGTAGGACTGCATAGAAAAGGTGAAGTTCCCCATGATAATTTTCTCCACTATCATTCCAGAGTATGCACAAAGTATTATCAGATTTTACATACATACCCAGTTGTGTATGGATGAAAAAATATATTTTCCACTGCAGTCACTTTCAGAAACAAGGACATTGTTCTGGATGAAATTTAAATAAAACAGCATCTTGAGGGTGATACACTTGGCAAAAAGAGAAGCAACTAGAAACAGATTCGTATAATGATAAATTCTGTGCAGGTCTCTTGACGGAGTGGAGGGGGTACTACCAGATCTGCTTGAGGCCATGAATTACTCATTTCAGCATTTGCATCTCTGCGGAGTTTCACAGGACTGGCAGGACAATGCCTGATGGAGAATGGGCACATGATGGGTGCCTTGACACCCTGACACCAATTGACCTCAAAGTGGATGGTGAGGTCATGACATCCAAGGGCTGGCTGCTGCAGCCACTCTCCCCTCACAGCCAGAAACCTCCCCAGCCCGCACTGAGCAGCACAGCTTTCTCTCCACTGAATACATCCAGAGCATTTATTTGATCATTGACATACTGCTGAAAGTGTCCATGCCCTCAGATACCCCAGTCTGTGCCAGAGACAGAGAAACACACATTTCTCCTCAGTGTTGTACACTAGGGTTGACACATCTTCTGCTTCACCTGCAGCTGCTTGAGTTGCAGCATCCTGCAGCTTGAATATGTTCCATCTCCTCTGAGCACAGACCAGAAACATGAAATGAAAATGTAGATTGTTAGACCGTTGCTGCTGGACCAGGAACAGATTCTGCTTTGTGAAATTAGACAGGCGCCCAGAGGCATTTTGAGCTTCTTCTGTTACTGAATCCTTCCTGCCCAGGACATGGTGTCTCAGGAGGCTGTTCTCCACTCAGCACTGGCACTGCCGCCCTCAGCATTGCCATCTGTAGCTGCAGCTGCAATTTATGTTTTCTATGGAGATGGAAGTGGGAGAGTTAACCTTCGAAAAAGTAGAGCGGGAGGTAAGGCTCATGCTCAGCTATGGAAAGGTATGCCCAGGAGATCTGCACTGCTTTCAAGGAGCTCCCCCAACAGCTAGAAAAGTCTGCAATAGGGAATTGAAAACCATCCCACAGGCAGTGCTTCTCTGGGGACTGCTGGGTACACAAAGTATTTCAGCAGCAGGAATCTAGAAGCCACTGGAACAGTAATAGCAACAGAAAGAGACATTGGAGCATGCCAAATTTCTAAAGTCTCTGCATGCAATGGCACAGAGCTTCTAAATCTCTCTCTTTAGTGGCTTCTAGAAGAGGACAGTATGAGGGTTTCTTTACTGCTGTTACAGCAAGTTATGCTTAGGCACTGCACAGGCGTGAGACAGGCTCTCCACAGCTAAGAAGGAGGATGGATCTCCTGACCAAGCACATCCCTAAGGTCTCTCCATCATCCCCCTCGCCTTCCTCCACATCATGTCCGTTGTTTGGAGAAGCAGGGAACAGACTGCTTCTGCGTGCCAGCAGTGCTCCTCCTTTCTAAGAAAGTATCTATGTCATCATGCTACTCCACAGCTTGCTTGCTCTTAAGACCATCAAGAAATCCTGGAGGTCTGGAGGGATGAAACCCACGGACAGGGTGAGGAGTGGTCCAAATACGAACGTCAGTGTTACAGGCAGCAGAGACACAGTCAGTTCCAGCCATGCAGCACAGCAACATCAGCTGCATTCTTGAACACAGCTAACAAAAAACAATAGAGGTTTCACCTGCTGGATCATTGCACTGGACGCACCTGAAAGCAGCTCTCAAAGTGCCTTCAAAATTATCATAGAGGATGTTTTGAGTCCCCAGGGAGCAAAGATGATAGGAATTACTTCGGTCTCAGTTGTGTAGAGTGCATGCATTACACAGACACTACTTTAGCTAATAGGATCAGACCTACCATGATATATAGATACTAACTTTCTACTGAGGTTAATGTCAAATCAGATACGCAAACAAGAAAGAGTTTGACTCCCAAATTCCCTTTTGGATCTGATTTTTAGCTTTGGACGTTCTCATTCCTATGTTATTCCATTTGCTCAGGCCCTGTGTCTCTGGAGATATTACAAATAAAGACACAGAGGAAGAAAAAAACATGGATACTCTCAGACAGTTGTGCAGTTCACAGAATCACAGAATTATTGAGGCTGGAATAGACCTCTGAGATCACGAAGTCCAGCCTGTGATCTAACACCACCACACCGACTAGACCATGCCTCTAACTGCCACACCTAATCTTTCCTTAAACACCTCNCAGCCTCTCATCCCCCAGTCTGTAGCGATACATGGGGTTGTTGTGGCCAAAGTGTAGGACCCTGCACTTGGCCTTGTTGAATCTCAAACCATTGGCCTCAACCTAGTGACCCAGCCTGTCCAGATCGTTCTGCAGCATCTTCTTACCCTCCAGGATATCGACACTGCTCCCCAAATTGGTGTCATCTGCAAATTTACTAAGGGTAGACTCGATACCAACATCTGGGTCATCAATAAAGATGTTGAATAGAACTGGGCCCATGGGGGATACCACTGGTTACTGGACACCAACTGGATGCCACACCATCCACAATCACTCTCTGTGCCCGGTCATCCAGCCAGTTTTCAATCCAGCAAATGATGTACCTGTCCAAGCCATGCTGCCAGCTTTTCCAGAAGGATGCTGTGGTACACTCTTCCACACAGGCACACAAGTACCCCAGAGGTAATCAGTTGCAACTACGTAGGGTGAAAACCAGCCCTGGATTATTTTAGCACTACATGTATTAGCCAGTGATGATTAAATTAGTCAACACTTTTTAAGAATCCATCCGTACATGTTTGATACTGAATATCTGCATTAGCAAAGACCACGGGCTCACTGTTTGATATGCAAAGCAATAGCCTTTGTAATTCCTTCTAAATTTATTGCGTTTAATTGCATACAGACCTGTTGTTCTCGTACTGTGGGATACGGTCAGAAGGGAGGAGCTGATGAGTTCTCACTCTGCCCTTCAGAATTAGGAATATCTTACTCAAACACTTTTTTGCTCAACTTCTTGCTCTGCTAGAGAAAGGCTTCTTTCTGGTCATGACTCTTGAAATTTTTTATGCTGTGGGACATTTCTAAGCAGTACAGTTCTTCTTTCTTAGTAGATCTCACTGTACCTTTAAAGCAGGATTAAGTGGCGCCCAGGTCTTACTACACTCAGATTGGAGATGGGAGATTCAATGAATGGGCAGCCTTTGTGATTCAGAGATGAGACGTTCTAGAGGCACAATAAATGTTCAAGTAGAAAATCAGGATGGCAGGACTGGTCTCCACCTCTCCTCAAGTAGCGCTCCCACAAGAGCAAGGCCACACTGTACACCTCTGCAGCACTGGCAGAGAGACCTGGATATCTCAAAGAAAGCTTTGGCACTAGAGGTGCCAGGGATGCCACTGCACTGCTTTTGCTGGGCTAACTTACCCAAGGCTAGGCATTTCATCACACAAGCACTGTACTGCACTGAGGATGCACTACATTTTTCCATCATCTGCTAGCGCAATAGAGATTACCCTCCATCAAATAACAGGTCACAATAGATGGCAAGCTTCCTCCGTTGTACTGCACCAATGCTGTTGAAATTCCCAAAGGACATTCATAAACACAAGACATTCTGCACCAGGTGAGATGCTTCACTCAGCATGTAGCTGTTGAGATAAACTAGGTGCACAAAGCAACAGACTTTTTGCCAACAACAGGTTATTAGGGTACAAGTACTATACTGGCTGCACAGTAGTACACCTCTGGAACAGGCACAACCGGGCAGATCTATGCAGTGACACACTTTTGGCTGGAGTATTAACAGTAGCTGCAAAGATAGGGGATGTGGATGAACAGGCCAGTATCACTGGAGACACAAGGCCTCTGGGTATCCTGGGCTGGTTCATACTGTACAAACACAGTTTTGTTACACCCTGACTCCCTCTGCACCAAATAGAAGATGTACAACATATTGTGCTCAGTTTGTAGTTGTAGATATACTGTAAGCCTTGTCCTGCACTTCTCTTTCCTCAACTCTTAGCAAAATTAGTCCTGTGTGACTAACACTAGCAGCTATGTTGTTTTCTGCATGGTTTCAGTACAACTGATGTGGGACAATTTCACAACATGACTGGGTACTGGCTGCCATGGTCTTAAATCTTGCAATGCCTCCTTTGTCAGTATAATACTGGTTGGTGTGACAAGGTAAGTATCTAAGTATGCATAAAGGTAAATGAGAGAAGCCAAAATAAGCTAGAAATGCTCCAGTCCGTATACAAAACTCAGTCTTCAGGGCACTTTGATTGCTTAGCTCTGTAAGAATGAAAGCTCCCATGTTAGAAAGGAGGTTGAATGACTTCTCCTAACAGTCACATACGGCAGAGGTGAGGTCAGGATTAGAGAGCTGGATCCCTATCTCATTGGCCCACTAGCAGTCCAGTAGGGCATATTAACGCCATAATTATACATTCCCCTTTTGCTCCTAGAGCTTTTTGCTGGAGCGAGATAATTAAGCTCTCCTTCTGGATATCCTCTTTTAATGAAATGGTGCACATAACACAGCTTGGTATTTATTAACAATAATGAGTTTTTAAAATAATTTGAGGCAACAATTCACCTTTCACGTGTGTGGTTGTGGTGCATGTCCAGCATTATTCCCAGTTTAAAGATACTATGCATCTTGGATCAGTCTCCATTAGAAGGCAGTCTGTAACATAAAATACAGCAGCCTCCATTTGCAGTCAGGTCATTCTGAAAAAAGAAAAAAAGCAGATCCAGGCTTGAACTATCAGGAGCAGATGCCAGTTTCCCTCTGTCTTTGAGGTGCTGATGGTGGTTCACTAATTTTTAGAACAAGATCCTAAGTTTATTTGCCTGTTGAATCTCAGTTAGTGACCTCACATCTCATAGGCAGCTAAACACAAGCCTTCAACATCTGACACCTCCAATGTATCTTAACGTGAAGAAACAAAAATGTAAACCTCAAATTTACAAGAGACAGCTGAGGTTACATATTAATACTTCAGTTGCTTGAGCTGAGATGGTTTGATTAGTGCAGATCAGCTCTCTGTCACAGAGACCATCACAGTCAAAAACATACCTGTGGCTGTCTGCCAAGATGGAGGGCTACAGTGCGTGAGCTACCTCACCGGTTATTTTTTCAAAGATTCTGTTTTCCAGTGCAAATACTCCTGAAGTGATTCTGCTGCTCAGGATACATCCTTGGGAACATCTCTGTGGGCCGTAGTGAGAGGCTGCAATACTGTCCTCTTTTCCTGAGAGAACAGGTTCTGGCCCCACCCCAACCAAGATGGGCCTTCTGAAAACTCCCATGTCCCTGGTCCCAGCCCAGGGACTGGATGCACAACCATCAGGGCTGATTCTGGATTACTGGAAGTATTTTTAAAGCAATGTGAGGTCTGACTTCAATCATATGACATCTGTGAGATAAAGATACAGCAAAAAATTATACATTGCTACATTACAGCTGTAGGGTTATGTGACCGCACAGGTAGTCAAGGCCAGATCCCGTCCCACATGGGCTGCTGCAATCCCCTCCAGTGACAGGAACTATCGTGGCTTTCCCCAGGCTTCATACCCAGATGCCCAGCTTTGTCCTGCCCCCAAGGGTCAGAGCCAGCCAATGGCAGCTGCTCCTGCCCTCACCCCCCAAATGGTGCAAGAAGAGTGTGTGGCCACAGCTCCAAAAGCAGCTGTATGCCTGGGAGTCATCATGATCTTCTTACTGCAAACTGTAAGCAGGCCAAGGAGCAGTGAGACCCTCCAGGACATCCTACCACTTCACCAGGGGCTGGGATCAGGGCAGGTGCAGGACCCCAGCAGGTTTGCTTAGAGATGGCATGTTTGAAAACAAGCCCTGTACCAGCACCCAGCACACTGGTCCCGCTGGCTTCTGCACAACAGGAGCCTGCTCTGACAGCATGGTTATTAATAAAGGACAGGAAAACTAACTGCGATGGTTTATAAACCGAATGGGCCCAAATCTGGCCAACCTTACTCTGGGAAGCAACACCATCAAGGACTGAGGTGTTGCACTGGCAGAAGCCCAAGCTGAGCTTAGCACAAATACTGCTTAACTTTTCCGTGAGACATTAGTGAGTCTAATAAATGCCTGCATAACACCTTCATTAAGTGGGATTTACTGTAATATGCTGTACACACTTTATGCCTCACCTGCATAAACAGCCATGTTAACACTATAAATTACAGTGTTCGTATTAACATATTGAAAGCACCTCAACCAAGGTGAAATACTTAGTGGCTTTCAGTAAGCACTTGAATTGCAAGAAAGTGAGAGAAGCTTCTCTAGCAACTGAGACAGACTACATGAGTGTTGTAAGCCTTACAAAATTTTTCTCAAAAAATAAAATAAAATAATAAAATATCTAACACACACACACACACACACACACACACACCCCCCGGGTTTGCATACTGCAGTATCAGTGCTAGACTTCAAGGCTTTCTAACGGAAATTGGCTCTGATTTGTGAGATATGCATTACATCATAGTCTTCTTTTAGGGCATTATGTCATTCCTGCTGAGACGCATTATCTCGGCTTGGCCCAGTATTAGTGATTTTTGCAGGTCTACTGCAGTGTTCCCAAAGCACTGCTGGGAACCACAGATTGAAATCTGAAACGTTTATCTTTTACAAAGCTGAAAAAGAGGAAAGATGTTAACATCAGGCATCACTGACTTTCTTAACCCTCTCCTGATTCTGCTTCTTACTGGGGCTTGGTTTTGAAGTCTTTGAATATGCTGCACAAATGAGGTAACCTTTAAAAACTCACATTAGAGGTGGCATAATACCACATTTCTTCCCACTCTCCCAAAATTGCCCTTGCAGCTGCCTGAATAACACCTCCCCAGTCTTTACAAGATGTCAACATGAATCAGATTGTACCTACATACACTGACAAGCTATATTCCACAGACACAGAGAGAACATACATTAAGAATAAAAGGATTAGGCAGTGAAAAGCTTTATGTGACTCAACTCTTATTAAAATTTTATATAGTATTGAGCAACCTTGATATTCTATTCTTCAGCATATGCAGAGATCATGCACACCCAGACAGATCCTCACATCCTGATCCTTCTGAGGACACAAAAGCAGAATTCCAGGAGGCTTATGCTAGAGAGCAATTTTTATGCAGGGAGCTGAGCAGTTATTATCTCTTCTGACTTCAACCATGAAATTAGAATCCCATTTTGTCTCACTGCATCTAGGGCAGGATTAGAGGTTGTGTCATGGAGGGAAAAGATAGGTGCTTTCAGGATAATGAAAAGTTATTCCCAAAACCTCAAAGAATCCCAACACCCCTCTCTCCCCAAAAGCACAATTCTAAAAAGGGACTGTGAATGCTAAGAGGGAATGGGAAACATTCAACCATGACTAAATTACAATTCCCTCTCTTTATAAACTAACACTATTCATTAAAAGGCTTTAATTTCTCTGCTCTATTTTTTACTTACATTGTATGTTTCAGCAGGTTGTCACATTTTGGTGCTTCAAGGCTCTTCGCTGCAGCTGTAGCGTGTTTTCTAGAAAGATTGCAATGGCAACTGTTTCCATCACAAAGGAATGATTAGTGACAGAACTCAAGAGGTAGGACGTCATTTAATCCTGCCCGAGATCTCTCTCCCACTTGGACTTTTCCTTTCTTGCTTTTCCTTTTGGATTACAGAGTCCGAATAACGAAGCACGAGGAAGAACAAGTCCGTGTGTGTACTTGACACCAGCTATCCCCATCTCCATGCCTGCAGGTTCACTTTCACAGGCAGAAGTTCTAAGGTTTGAGTGCCAAGTGCTTTTAATACCTAATGTTCCCAAAGGGATGAAAGTAGCAAGTCCCCATCCTGCTACACTTTGCCATTGTGATGAGGTTTTGCAGGTAACACCTCGTTAGATGTAAAACTGCTTCCCACAGCAGGAAAAATCCAGCTTGTCTTGTTAAAGAACCAGTCATGGTAGGTAGAAAAATTGACTTTCTAGATATTTTCACCAAAAATATACTCAGGGGCTTTTTGGCAGTGATTCCTTTCAACAGGAAAGGTGATTATGGGCTGTAATACCTCACCCAATGAATACATGCATGTCACAACAAGACAGAGTTCTCCACCACCCAAGGTGGCAACAAGGCCGCCCACAGACAGGTCGGTTTACTGTCTGCTGAGCCCTTTGAATGGTCAGGGACAAATGTGGCATAAAACATGATAGGAGGTGCTAGATTCACAGAGGTGAAACGCTATTATGGACTGGTACTTTATGGGTCCTTCATGGCTTGGAACATTAGGCCACAACTCACCAGCAGCAGAGAAGATATTGATCTGAGAGATCTACATTTCTAAAATATGCTTTAGTTAAGGTATCACAACAAAATGCACTTAAAATTCAGAGCAAGTAAATGCAAATACTTTTGCTCTGCACCCCAAGGACTACTAAAACTGCAGTCAGGGCATTATAAAATAACAGGATCAAACTCTGCTCCTAATCAGTGTATCATAAATCTGCATTACACCTTGGACTCTAGTGGAGTTACTTCAGTTTTATGCAAGTTTAAACGAGAGCATAATTGGCCAGTGGTGTCAAGCAATGGAGTAATAACAGCAATGGACTAATAGGGAGGACTCATGCAGGTTTAGTGCATCTTCCAGGTTGTGCAAAGATGCCCCTCTAGCAGAATGTGCTGGAGGATGGCTGGGATTGGACGACATCATTCCAACAAGAGAAGAGCGCCCATGTGCCCCCAGCATAGTGATGCTCTAACCCCAACCCCAGTTGTGGAATCTTACCTGCAGCTTCCCTTCAGATGGAGGTCCCTACAGTCACCTGTCATCTTCCCAGAAAGAAGTTCCCTCTGACTCCATACACCCTCCCAGCTGTGGGATCCCTTACTGTGAGGGACACCTCTCTGACCCCACACCACATGGACCCCTCATGTCTCTCCATCCCTGTGGCAGTCCATGTCATCTGCCTCTGCACACCTGGAGGGCCTGAGAGGCCAGCTTGGGGCTTTTCACTTGACAGCACCCTATCAACAGCATGGGAAGCAGGGAACAGTCGTGAGTCCTCTACAGCACAAACTCAGCGTTGACTTAAATCAGGAGACAGAGGGCTCCAGACCCTGCCTGCATCTTGGAAGCAGACCCTGCATAAGTAACACTCAGCTGCAAGAAAGACAGCAGGGGAAAAGGTGAGCCATACCAGCTCCTACCAGACCTAGTTAAGTTATCTACCTTAAATATTAATTTGCCTTCTGTCCTTTTCACTCCAGCATCCTCAGACATAATTTACAGAGGGACTCTTTAGATTTTAATTAACTTTAAATTCCCTTTTTCCCCCAGTGGTGTGAAATTATAAGACTATGCCTAATTCCCCACTGCATGGCTCTGGCTGTACAGCTGTGTTGCTCGACTGATTTTATACTTTCCTGAGTTGGAAGGCTTACTGGTGAATTTATGACAGGAGGAGACACCAGCCTACTACCTTCACTCACAGGGCTGCAGCTCACAGCTTTAACTCTAGATTAGACAAGGAAGGAGTCTTTTTGTCAACGAGTGAATCTCTTGCACAGCTATTTTTGAAAGAACTGGGTCAAACTTGAGAAGTTTCTAAGGAAATAAAAAAGGGACAAAAGTATATCAAAGCTCAAGAATTTTGTGGGCTTTGACATTTGGGAATTTGTTTTAGAAATGCTGCCGCATTTCACTCAGTATTAAAGAACAAAACTTTTCTCTTCCTTATTTGGAAACATCATTCTCAATTCCCAAATTGATGCAGGTGTCCTCTGCCCCTAAAATGGGAAAAAGGTTTTGGAGAACGTTAAGCAGTGACAAAAGGAAACTCAAATGTCTTTAACAGGTCAGCCAGTGTTTCAGCATTAATTCAATGAAATTCTTCAAGCTCTTTTTTTATTTGGTGTTTTCCCCATAATTTTTGGCTTTGATTATACACAAAATTACAAAACATGTTTTTCACTCTGCTGTACTGTGTAAGCCACAAGCAAACAGACATTGGTTCAGCACAACTGCTTTGGGCTGAAAATGATGAGACGTGACAAAAGACCAAGCCCTCACAGTGGACACAGTGGACTAAACTTGTCATTCACTCCAGAGTACTACAGATTATCAGAACATGGGTACAGAAATCCTTTTTTGGTGTACACATTGCTTTCGGCTTCCCATGCAGCCTTGTGAACAAAATGTATCCCAGCCATGCCTTGGATCTCTATAAATGTGCTTGTTTGTTCATATAGTCTTGTAGGTAATCAGGCAGAATTGTCTCTGACTGCTGAGCTGTTCTCATTTAGTGAACAACTAGATAGTTAACCAGTTATTTAAATTTTCTGGTCTTATTCCTACTTCCACCATCTCATGGGTTCTTCTCTTTACCCATTGATTTATTTTCAAAGAATGATATTCATAAAAGAAATTCAGCCTCAGTGTAGTTAGCCCTGGTTGTGTAGAGGACCTGTGTAAAGTCACTGGTGATCATTTATGGAGAGGACTGGCCTTCTGTCTTATTCACATGAGAATGAACATGGGTTCAAAAGCTTGCTGCAGCCTTCTTGTCAGCCTCAGCCATCTTTGCATTCAGGTTGTCTTGAAGAGCAGCATCTCAGCTGCTCTCCTGAAGCTTTACTGGAGATAGGAGTTTTGGGAGAAGGCTCTTTTTTGGTGAGGTTTCTTGATCCTCAATGAGGGTGATTTTAAGCTGGTTGTATGTGACCAAAATAGAAAATTTTTTTTTTAGTGTGTCTGTAATGGACTCCATCTGTCACTCATTTTATAACCTTATAACTTAAAGACTTTTAACTTTCAGCCTACTGAGGCAAGTTCACTCCAACAGAGCACTAATGCAGTCCAGGCATCCAGATTGAGTTTTCAAATCCAGCAACAAGGATCTGAGCAACAATGATCTCTGTTCAGTGTGACATGAACATCTGGACAAGGATGTGTTGGTGTTTCTGTGGCCACCCTGGAGACAAAAGTTGCCCCAGTATTATATTTCACTGTAACAGTTACTGTTAAGCTTGTGGCAAGAAACAACATTTCTCAGCCAAGATGCAAGTGATGGTCAAGGTCTGGCTCTAAAAGTCAATGCGAGTAAGAACCAGGTGTAGCAGCTGGTGGAGACTTGCAGCTGCTCCTTGAGCATGGGTAGCAACAATTGAAGGAGGGTCAAGAAAAGGAGTTTTCCCTCATTTTCCCCTCTGTGTGCTTTGTGGCTGTAGTGCATGTCCCCAGCAGAGCTGCAGGCTGGCCGTATGGGAGCAGAGTGAGCTCAGTTGACATAGTTTAAAAAATGAACTCAGTGAGGTGAAAAGACCATTTTTCTCTCCTGACATTTTCAACTACTTAGTTGTTTAATTATCTGTTACCAGAATATCTCCCTATAAGCACTAGCAATTTCGCCCATTAGCAATTAGTGAGAACAGTTATTCTACTGAACTTTGCACAGTTGAATAATAGATTAATACCCATCCCTCTGAGTATGACTATATGGGGCAGATTCCCAGCTGGAGAAGGCTGACTTAGCGTTACTCACATTAACATTTTACTTTCAGATTTAAAAACCAATTTCAAAAAGATATATCTTTTTTTAAAGAAAAATCTCCTCCTGTTTGGGTATTCTAACAACCACATGCACTTTTGTCATGCAAATAATTTCAGTAGTGATCCAGTGAATAGATAAATTTCTGCCTTGCCCATATTCTGGCTATTGATATAGCCATTTTTAGGAAAAGCAGCCAGTAGAAAACCCATGAAATATGTAGAGTTAGAGGGAGCTTTAATGAAAACACCTTCACATTACATATCTCAGCTTCAAAATATCACAAAAACTTTAAAGAAGAGAGATTCTAATGGAGTTATGTCACAAGCAATAACTACACTGTACCATTAAAATTTGCCAATGGAAAGTTTCTGCCACAAATGTGGTATTGTAATTAGATACGTTTTATTATCTACATATAAAACACCCACCTTCTTCCAGAAACTAAGCAATCAGGTCCTGTCTTTCAAAGACTTTGCAACAGAGCAAATTCAGTGTTTATAAGTTAGCAGTTCCTGTATAAAGAACAGTAAAAGAAGGCCAAAACATACTTTAAAAGAAAAGAAGGATTCTTTAGAAATGCCTGCCAAAAAAAAAAAAAACCACCAAAAAAAACTAAAGTAGTCCCATTACCTGAGTTTTCCCTTGCAGTTTTGATGAGGCATGTATAATCACATGCCCAAGAATCCATCTGTGCAATTTTAAAGCTGTTTCAACTTTACACAAGTGTGCATGGATTCTGGTATTAATTCACAAAGTTTCCTTTCCTACGTGCTGCTTCCTTGTTACAGGAACATTGCCCTTTTTTCCTTATTTAAGAAAAAAAAAAAAAAAAGGATTTTTAGGTCTGTAGCGAGCTGCATTTGACTTGGATTAAAGTGAAGAGCTAGAGAGGTCACCCACATCTGCGTTTGTCTATGATTACAGAGCAGCTCCTCTCTGCTGTCGCCCATTAGGCAGCACAGATGAGACAGAAGCTCGTGTGTGTGAGTGTGGTTTCAGCAGAGAAACACAAGATAACTGATCAGATATCTTACAGGCCAAGGTGTGAGCCAGCCTGAAACACTTCTGCTGTTAGCTGACCCCACTCATCATGCCCAGGCATCTGAGGGCAGCCGCTGGGTGCCTGACACCTGTAAGACATTCAATCCCCACGCTGGCCAGGGCAAGGGGGGCACATGCTACTGCTGCTGCACCTGCGTGCCCAGCTGTCACAGTGTGGACCTCGTGCAGCTCCCAGAAGCCTGGGCACCTACGTCTGCCCTGGGCCATCCTGCAAGGCTGTCTGGGCTATGTCATCTCTGTGGCCAAATGAGACATTGAAGACAAATGGAGATTTTACAGTTGCATTTAGACAGGTACTGAAGCTGATCTGGTATTCTCCACCACCTTCTCCACAAGGTGCTTAGCAAGAGGTAAAAGCCAATCCTTCTGCATTTGAGGCAACAGGTGGAGGAGATCAGGCACCACTGAAGAGTGGTTTCTTCTTCAGATGTGGAGGAAACAGTCAGGGGAGGCCACAGACACAGAGGAAATTTAAAGCCTGGTGGGTCCACAAGCTGTACTCCTCAAGAAATCACCAGAAAGAGGCCTGGTGGGATAGGCGTTGACCTGACAGGAAGTTCCCTGGCTGGACCCTGGACCCAGATACCCTGGAACATACTGAAAGACCCGTATTATGACATGTCCTTCCGTTCAAGAGTGGTTCAGTTGCCTCTAAACAAGACATTCACATCATTAATAGCTACTCACTGGAGGGTACTTATTTACAAGCAGCTTATATTATTTTAACCCTTAGGGCTGTGAATCTCCTCCTATGTGCCTTACCTCTCCTTAGCGTTAACACCAAGGTGGGTGTAACACATGTATAACACAAAACAAGTTAGTCTCTTCCATGGATGAAAACTTTAAACAGAAAGGCCCGTCGTCTTCACTTGGGAGCAAAGCACAGTGCATACACATGATGGCCTTCTTTATTTCTCAGGAAAGTCACCATTTCTAGAGTCATATGCAAGGCCATGCACAGAAACTACAAAAAGCAGCTCCTGGGAGTACCATTTGACCACAGAAATGGGCCTGGCACAGCCAGGAGGAAAGGAGGGAGAAGAGCATCCACTCTCCGTGAAGCTAGGGAGGGACTGCAGGGGCAGAACATGGTTATTCAGGAGTTTAGCCTTCTAGAGACTAGGCAGCTGTGGGATCATAAACTCTTTGCTCATGACACTGACTCCTCTCTCACCTCAGACACACTTATTGGATGTGATCAAAAAGCAAAAATTATCCCCACCTTCCCCAGGCAAGAGCACATCACACTGATGAGCAAGCCTCGCTTTTGCACAAATAATATCCTGCGGAAAAGGTCACTGCTGTAGTAAAATGAGTGGACACCTGTAAGACAGCTGCGGGGTCTTTTCACTCCCTCTCTGTACTGAGCTCCATCATTTCTCTTCACCCTGTAACTCACCATGGCAGTGTAGATACAGAGGATGTTGACCTAACAGCTTTAAGATCCTTTTCTCTGTCAGTTTGTTCAAAACTTGCTGATAAGTACTAGTTTCCTGACACAGTTCCTTAAATAGCTTTTCCCAGTTGTGGCTATCCTCTCTACCATCACCAAAGTTTTTGGCTCTTCTGGGAGAAGATCTCTAATGCATGGTCATGTCATGTTGTGTCATGCTTTCTCTGCAGTGGTGGTCCAAACTCCTCCACTTGTTTGGCCACAGGGATGGCTGACAGGTTACAGCTTTCCTACAACTATTTCTGCCATGTGCTCTTTTGACTAAACATTCCCCTGGTCTTTTTTCCCATTTGACTTGAAATGCCTTCCAACAGTGCTGATGAGACAACAGCTCTGGAAGCATCATGTTTCAGCAGCTCTAAACTTAAGAGGTGAGAAAGGCGAGAAAGGTGAGAAAACTTGTCCCTGTAGGAATGTCCCTTCCCTTACTGTAACTGATGTAGAATGCTCAAAGTTGGTTTGAATCCCTCCAGGCCTTGGAGCTGAGTGTGTCCTCCTGGGCACCAGCAAAGGTTGTTGCAGTGTCCACAGGCAGGCAAGGACCATGCGTAGCACATACCATGAGCTGTGTGTGGCTCTTGTTCAAGATGTGCCACCAGGACATGTTGACTTCAGCCATAGCTTGACTGTGGGGCCCTCTGTGTGGCTCCTGCCCAGTCTGAGTCTGTTCCCAAGGCTAAGGAAGTCCCAATTCAGAGGCAGAGGAGAGACCAGTAGACCCACATGCAAGGGCAACTCACCTATCATGTACAAAATCACAGCATCTGGCTTTGCCGAGCCTGCAGTGGCAGAGGTGAAGGAGAATAACCTGTATCAGGATTACCCACAACTTCTCAGACATCCCTTACAGGTGACGAGAATCAGCCAGAAACTCTGCAGCAGTAATTTACTGATGACCGTCAGGAGAAACTTTATGAGCTCTTTGAGGGGCAAGAGGATCGTCTTCCCCCTTGAGTTCACGGTTCACCAATGCCCACTCCTCACTTGGGGCAGCTGCATTTAGGTTTGCTGCTTTTCAACATGAATTCCAGTGGAAGACCAGAGTAGCAAGGTGAAATGGCAAATTAAACCTTTAATATGAAAAGCTCAGTTTGGTGAAGTGGTGGAGGTAAAGTGAATGCACAGGCAGACAAAGCACATTTGTTGGCCGCGTTGCTCAGGAAACTGCAGGCACCTACGGGTGTGTCCATAGGATAACTCTTGGAAACACTGCACAATGTTATTAGAATTTCTTTTTGGAGGTGAAAGAAGGGGATCCCCTTATATTATTTGGTAGCAGCATTTTCAACATTCCTTACATTTTATGTGTGAGAAATGTTCTCATGATTTATCATCACTGGTCTTCATACCTTACTTTTCAAAGGCCACCATGCTCTTAAAGGGACATGAGCTCTTTATCCTTAGCTTGTATTACTTAGCTACTGGTTATTCTGGAGTCTGAATTTACCTTAAAATCTCTTCCAAAATGTAAAAATTTGTTCTGTTTTGTTGTTGTTCCATGAACACAAACATCTTTTCTCCCAGTGCTATTCTGTCCACCTTTGGTAACTGCATTTTTTGAAAAGACACTGAAAACTTGAAGACATGCAAGTAAAATCTGTATAAATTATTTGAGGGCTGGAAGAAGAGTCATACAAGGAAAGGCTTCAGGAGTTTGATTTTCACGCTTTGGCAAAGCAAAGTCCTCTGCTGTGGCTCCTCTAGGCAGTGAAAATACTGAGTCTTATAAGCCCTCTCAAGCTCAGTGAAAAAGGCACAGGTAAAACTAGTGAGTGGAAATCCAAGAAGGAAATGCAGCTAAGGAACAGGTCACCATTTTTAAATGTTGTGGGTGGCAACTTTTGGACAAGTGTCTAGGAAGAGTGATAGTTTCTTCTAATTAAGGGCAGGTACCTTTTCAAAAAGTTTTGTTTCATCATTCTGATAGCATGCAATCATCTTCAGTGCAGAGGGAATAGAAGAGTTTGGAGGAAATAGCCTTTTCCTTCTTTAGCCTTGGTGATTAAAGAGCATCTATTCTGCAGATGTGAAAAGCGAGTTCTGACTTTGTCATGCTCCTTGCAAAGCCTTAGGAGAATTCATCTGATAACGCCTATAGTACACTGAAAATCATCAGGTTTTGCACCAGAAAGGAAGGCAGATAATTTTGTAAAGGTCAAATACTCGTATCTGAATGCCACAGGCAGACTCATCTGCTCATCTTACTTATTATAAGAAATTAATAAAACCATTACCTCATCAAGCCTACTCCAGACAGATGGTTATCTTGCTAAATAGATGGCTTAACACAGGAGATTGGCTTCATGCTGCGGCAGGAGTCCAGAACACTTTTGATCTGTCATGTAGAAGTTGCTGTAAATACTTTCTCTCCCTTCTAGGAACAGCAGAGCTTTTCTGTTTAGGCAGGTAATAATGGAAAAGATTGTTCAACAGAAGTACTTGGGTCGTGAATAACATAGATATTAGCTAATTCTGCTGCAAAAAAAATAAAAAATAGAAACTACGACACCAAATCTCTGCTTTAGGACCACCAAAAGGAGATGTTCTTTGTTTCTTTGTTTTCATTGTACTATAATGATCACAGGCAAATACAATTGCAGCTATTTTCTGATGGAACTCCTTAGAACTATTATTTCTAGCCTATATAATTCCTCTCGAAATCCTGTTTTTTTGGCAAAGTAAAGCAGTAGCTAGGCCAGGAGTTAATGATTATGAGATAAGCATTTATCTCACTTGGTGCCATGTCAGCTTGTTCCACTTTCAAATATTATCTGCACTTATGCATGCTGCTCTTCTGCCAAAGCTGAAGACAAATTGCTGTTATTTTTCCAAGAAAGAAGGCACTGTGACTCAACTTCAATTAACAGTGTGGCTTTTAAGTATAATCTTTATATTGCTCTCTCTTTTTTTTTTTTTTTACCCAATTTATCACTATTGTGTACTTCTCATATGTTACTCCATACCCTTCCAACTCTTTTCACGTGTCTGAAGATATTCTTGTGGTAGAGATGTCTTGAGGAAAAAGTGACTTTCAGGCTCTTGTCTGAAAAGACAAGGGCCCCAGATGTTATATTGTTTTTCTAGTGTGCTTCTGCACATTCAAGAACTGTCCCACTTACAAGCATTTACTAAGTAGACCTCTCCTGCACTGTACCCAGTATTCCCTTTGAATTAGTCCTTACCTTTCATTTTCTATTCTGCATGATGGAGCCTTAGGTTACTGACAGGCAACTAGAACTGTTTATCGCTTCCCATTGCTGCACAGTTGAAGACGACAACAGTGTGAAGGACCAAAAAACAAATTTATTTTTATATTTATCTAGAGATTGTTTCTTTGTATCTTCTCAGTGTAAGTCAATTAATCCAAAAATCAAGATTGAAGGCATTTTTTCTCTATGAAACGTGTTCCACTTTAAGAGACTATTTGTCTCAAAAGTTAAAAGTTGGCCACAGAGCCACTGTGACATGCAAGTCATTCTACAGAGAAGTAACAAATAGGCAGTATATCCTATAACCCATATTTGACTGAAAATTGGAGCTCTGGTAAAACTCAGAAGTTGAGAAACTTACGCTACTCAGTCCTTTAATATCCTGAATATGTAGTTAGAAATGCGGAATACAGGGAGGTACCACCCTCTGTAAAGATATCAGTTTGTAAATCTGGTAAAAAAACCTAAGCTGGTCTGACTATCCTCATGCTCTGGCTTACCTGATCACTAAGTTTCAGAAGCAAGGTCTGCCTCTGTTTGGTTTTCACAAGAAAAGGGATGTTCGTCTATAGCTTATACTCTTGTTTCGTTGATCTATTGGTTTTATAAGATTAATACTGGGTTCTGGCCTACATTTTGTTTTTTCATACTTTTCTACTGGCCCTATAAAGTGACTTTTTAAATTAAAAAGAAAATTTTGTTATAACTAAATTTTGATTCATACATCTCCATACTTTCAACTTTACAGATTAATCAGTATAACTGGTATTCCTGTGAGAAGAGTCTAATTTTTAATTTTTCCTTTGGTATTTAGCATTTTCTGCAGTCTAAATAGAACATTAGTTTATGGTTTCAGGTTTTCAGTAGCTGACAATTTTTACCCAGACTCACTCACTCCACCAACCTCAAACAAGTAAAGGCTAAAAATTCTCTATCATGTTTTTCGTCATTGGTCATCAGACGACATGAAACAGAAGGAAAAGTCTGCTAGTGACTTCATTCGTTATGTATTTATCAAACTGCAGTGTCTACAAATACATTAAAAACTACACAGTTAAATTAACTGCTATGACTCATTAAAGACCTTTCATTAGAAAATTAAATAGATGTTTAACTTCATACATGAATTTGTGAATCCATGAATCCACATGTCTTTTCAAAACTGGGCAACAAATGGGATTTGACTTCTGTAGTGATAGGCATTCAGAGGAAAAATGAATGTTAAGATTTCTCACAATGAACGCCAAACGTTCAGAAATGACAGCAGATAGAACAACTTTACTAAGAGAGGCTGTCTGCTGAATGATAGGCCCTAAAAATCATCTTTTCCTTTTTAATTTCCTCTGAAACAAATAGCACTAAGACCAAGAAAATAACCTGAAGTTCATTGCACATTTGATAAAAATTCTGCTTTAGCTATTTTCTGCCTCAAGGTGTACAATCAAGAATAAAAAAAAATAATAAAATCTCAGCAAGAATATCAGAAATAAATATATCTCACTGCTATTTATGTCTGCATCTCTAACCCCTCTTATTCATATCAGTGTGATGATGTCCCAAGGACTGAGGAGCACATTGCATATGTGCATTTTGCCATCTGACCCTTCAGTGAAGGTGTATTAGTTTATCAGTGACGGTACACCAAAGGCATGTACAGTGTCATATTCTGCTTCAAACTGGCTCTAATACTTCTTACATATATAAATATATATATATACACACACACATGCTGAAGAGCTTTCTAGATAGACACTCTTGCCATTATCTTTTTTAAAAAGCTGCTTGTAATGTCATACGATCCTTGCAGTTTCTCTAGGGGCAACTGACTCTGCTCCACGAAGGAGGCTCTGCTACATCTGTCAGTAGCTAGAAAGCTGGCATGGACATGATAGACAATGATGTCACCCGTCTGCTCAGACTTAGCACAATGCCAGCTGATGGAGTTCCACATTTTCTCTACAAAAGCTCCCCTCCTTCTGCACAGTGCTTCTGCTCTGCGGTGACCACAGCCAGAGGCAGGAGAAGACAATTGCCCTGATGACATAGGACAAAGCATGTGGCCCTTGCTGCGGCATTTCAGCCAGCTTGGAATCACCATGAGATTCAGCTCTGAGCGCAGGCTCCGTTCCTTGTGCCTGAAGCTGCACAGGACATGCAGGAGGGCACTGGAGTGTGGCCAATACTGTTAGTACAGCCATCTGTTAACTGACCTCCTACTTTCATGAAACGTGCAGGAACCGCCCTCTTGACCTCCTGCAAATTTGATTTAAATTGACAAACTAGCTCAAAAGTGACCAAAGTGACTGACAGAGGCTGAAGCTGCCCAAGCGCTGTCCCTTAAGGAAAGCAGGGTAAACAATGGAGGAATGAGACAGAGAGAGAGGAGAGAGGTTTTGCTGGGTCATTATAGATCAAATACAGAGAGAGTCTAGTAACCATTCAGCTAAGAAACATGGATGAACATTAGTCGTCTGGCAGTAAATGGATTCTAACCTCTATGAGGCAGAAAAAAAAGGTGCTTAAGAAATCCTGAAAATCCAATGTGTGCCCTAAAAATCCCACATTTGACATCTATTCTTAGACAATAAAATGGAGAAAACTGTACTGTGGTACAGCTGGGGGGAGGGGAGAAAAAAAACAAAACAGCAAACATATTTCTGCTTGTAAAATAAACTTAGGCTGCTTCTGAAATGTCTTTCCCAGACCCAGAAATGAATAGAAAAAAAATATGCAAACTCTAAGAAAACACTTATTTAAAAAATCGTCCCTCTGTTTGCTGGAGCATCAGAGAACTGAATAGCTAAATACTGAATGTAAACCGAAAAAGGAAATGACAAGTGAACCAAGGTTATTTTTGGTGGCAACAATGTGTATAAACAACAATAAAAACAAAGTCCTGTAATATTGAAAACAGAGTTTATTGTGTTTTACCTTCTGACCCCAGTCAGGGAAGTGGTTCTGTTTCCTAACTGTTTAGTTAGCCTCACTTGCCACATAAGTAGGTGACAGATCAAGCTGCAACCATCATACCACTGTCTAGGAAGGATTATTGTCACTGTACTCTGCAGAAAAACAGTGGTAAAAAAGAAATACTGAGAAGTGATGATAAGGTTTTTAAAAATGAGCATAATTATTTTGTATGCTCTTTCTCAGCAATCAGATATTTTTCTTTGAAGCTGAACAGCTTCCATAAGCACAGTATCAACCAAATACCATAACCCATTTGCCTACTGCCTCCCCTCAGCACTTCCTCCTCTCCACTCTTTCCAGGATGTAGCTGATGTTGCCAAGAATGGCTCAGAGTAAAGACAGAACATGATGAACTTGTTTTTCCATGTGCCGTGGAGTGAAGACTTGTTTCCATCTGATCAGCTCACGACTCCATTCCACTGTTTTGGGTTTCCAGCTCTCTGTGATGGTCACAGAAGAAATTGCACTCCTACTTCACAGTAGCACTGTCTGAGCCTGCTCCCTCTAGTGCAAATGACCCGTCTCATGTGTCCTTCCACCTTTTTTGTGTTTCTGTTCCAGACAATATGAAAATCTGCAAGCAAGGTTGTGTGAAGACCCAACAACACAGCGTCCATGTTGGTGAACATATCCTATTCTGTGTGCAGGTAACACACTGCATGAAGTTTTTCAGTGTGTTCTGCAGGAAGATGCTTCTTCATCATTAATTTACTTTTTCTTTATTTCTTAAAAAAAACCACCATGTACTGTAAAGGTACCATCACCTGAGGATTTCTTCAGCCTTTTCCCTTTATGGCTGGTGTGGTTCATCATTCAAAGTAATGAGATTAAAAACTCTTCAGTTTCTGAGCCAATACCAATAGCAATCTGACTTCTCGTCTTCCAAGGATTAGGACAAATTATAAGTGCAGCAGGACTGTGGTGACAGAACCAAGAAGCTACAAAGTAGAAAAATCATTAGTAACTAACCAAAAGAGACACAATGGAGAGAGGTCTACTTAGTGATGGGACTAGTAGTGTGAAATGGAGCTAGATCAGATGTGGAGATCCAGACAGCTATTTATACCAGCACCTGTTAAAGCAGATGGAAGCAACCAACAAGGCAGTCATGTACAGGCTGCAGCCAAGACATGGGGAGTTGTACAAACTGTTATAAGTCCTAGCTATGTGTATTGTGCTACCCAAGCCTCCCGTGCCTGGATGAGCCTGAGCTGGTTTTCAAGCTAAGTGCAAAGAGCAGTTTCTAAAGCTCTCAGATATTTCTAGAGCTTTCTCTAAGTGACTGGACCCCATGCAAGTCAGAAACTTAAGTAGTCATAAAACCCAAGGTGAACATATTGAAATAAAAGCTTCATATTTTTGGTCATGTTTTGCAGGTACAATACACTTCTTTCTCTGTCCACATAGCATACCTCTAGCTAAAGCTGAAGAAAAGAGAGACTCACTGACATGTTAGATGTGGCTTAATTAGGGCAGACTTAGAGTTAAAACGGGCAGAGAGAGGATGCTCATGGCAGGCTGTAGGAAAAGTATTCAAAGTGGAAAAGATGAAAAACTGAGAGAGGAAAACTCTCAGATTACTCAGATCAGAGAGAAGAAAAACTGAATAGAGGCAATATCCTTCTTCTCTTTCCTGCCTGCTGATGTAGTTTTTCTGAAATGTCATCCAGGCAGGCATCCTGGGCTGGGAAATTGGTAGAGGTTGCTCCTCCCCATGGAGGCAAGAATTTCTGGGTTTGAGCCTAGCTGGGGTAAAGGAGCAGATGGAGGAAACTCCTGCCAAAGCGAGCACTTGCTGGTAGGCTCTCCAGAGAGGAAGCTGCACCAGTGGAGAGTTCCAGTGGATATTAATGGGGAGTTCAGGACTAGCTATAATTCAGTAAGTGATCTGGACAGAATAATACAACTCCTTCACCACTGTCCTATACCACCCTTAAGCAGAATTTTCTATTTTCAGTTCAATACTTACAACTGTTTTCAGTTTATATAAGTGTTTAGAATCACCTTTAGCACCCAGAGCTGGTTAGTAGTGCCTAAACCACCACTAAGATTCATTTGACATACTGGTGTTTAATTAAATGTGTGTATTTCAATGCATTGCATTTACTGCTGTGCTTCTGCTGCCAATATCCAGCTTTCTCAGCATCAATTAGCTGGAAAACATGAAAGAATTATCCCTTATAGTCAATGCTCTAAGCTGGTAACAAGTCCAGGATGAACAGCTCTTAAGACATAGGGGTTACTATGCTGATCACCATAGCCTTCAGACTTTTTACATATCTCTGTTAAAATCACCCTTTTTACTTTTCCTGATTATTTGACATTGATCTAGAACTTGGCCACCTAGTACTTGTGTTGCTAAAGAAGGACCAAGAAGTATCACCTCATTACTTTTTATCTCTTTTGTTGCCTCCTCAAAATCAGCATATTGTGCCATTTCCCGCCAGAAGAAATCACATTGCAATGGTTTCCACCACAGTTTAAAGAGAACTGGATGGTGTTCACATAAACACTCCAGGCAAACCAGAAAGGACTATATTTGAGGTATGTCTTTATATGCCACTTTATATGTGAGTTGAAACATAGTCACAACACTATTCAGTTGCCCATAACTAGTCTGAGTAAAGCATAATCGTGAGGTAAAGTTCTTTGCCGATTTAAATCGTTATCATTCTGTTGTCTTCCCCCTTTTCCCATCATCCTTATATTTGGCAACATAAGGCAAGAGGAGTAAGTCTAGGAAGGGTCTACCCACCCAAGAAGCCCCATGTTTCCTATCCTATTGATGCCCCTTTCATAGTATTTCCCATCCCTTCCTATCCTAAACACCTGGTTTGATCAAAAACAGAATGCTTTGTTTCAGGATGAAATGGAGCTAAAGAAAAAAGAGATGGGTTCTTTCAAGCACGTAAAAACACTCACAAAAGGGCTGGTGGTTTGCTGTGCTCTACAATATACAATTAGCATTAACAACAAAGGCAAAATTAAGCGAAGGACAACTTATTCTGAGTACCTGAGTGACCGGTGGAATGTGAAGTTTTGAACACGTTTAGTCTAAGATAAGATGGATGTTTTTCACAACAAGCTTGACTGTTTATGGAACAGTTCATCAAAGACTGCTATAGATTCTTGATCACTTGAGGCCTTTCAAACAAGACTGGAGAGTCTTCTCAAAGCCACACTCTAGCCAAGCATAAACTGCTTCATGCAAAAAGTGCTTTGTAGCAACCTACATTGGTTATCAGTGAGAGGTCTGACCTGAAGTTCAGTCATGATTCCATCTAGTTTCAGGTCTATGAGTCCATCAGATGGAATGCCCCAAGCTGGATGTGGTGCCACTGAAGATTTGCAACACTAGACACTCTGGCCCATCAAGTGAGTGCAAATATATCCAAGTCCAAGATGCTGTTAAGCTGTGTGAGAAGGCTCTTTTTGACATCTGCGAGTTTCAGATGACATCCTTAGAGGATGGATGCAGTGCAGACGCTATGCAGTGACCAGGCGTATCACTTCTAGCAAGTATTAGGTGACACTGCCCTCAGACGGTCAAGACAGAGTAGGTAAAAGCTTCCTAATTCTTAAAATAAGCTTTAAGGCAGGACTTAACAACTATGTAAATACACTTCAAGTAATACACTGTAAATAAATTTCTGCATCATACTGAACTGTTGAGCAAAACGGGTATTTCTTTGTCTACAGCCACCAGTAGTCCAGAGCGTGAATATTCCAGCTTAGAAAAAATGCAGACTTGCAACAAGGATCAAGGTAGAAGACCAGCGGCCCTAATGATCTTTCAGCTTCTCACCATTTTTGCTGAATTCAAACTAGCAAGAAAAACAACGTGCATTATAGAATTAGACCTTCCGCTGAAAAGGAAGAATGGCAAGGAAATTAAAAGGAAAAATCCTGCTCCACATAAAACCTTTGTACCATAGCTAAATTTGTCTAGAAAGTTAACATTAGGGAAATTAAATGGGCACTGTAAAGTCCTCCATTAGTTGAGAGAACATATTAACATCAGATATAGAATATAATTACATTTTTATAGCATCTTTTATGCTCAAGGTGTAAGAGTGCTCTGCACACTGTGATACTGGGAGTGCAGTAATAGATTATAGCATAGCTCATCAAGAATGAGAGGCACAGAGGAAACAGTCAAAAATAGCCAGGCTTACAGGTTTAGGGTCCTTCTGCAGATTTGGTTTGACAGGTTTTCTGAAAAATCTATGTTGTCATGTCATCCCAGAAACAGCAACACAGTCCTTCAGAGGTGCAGTAGCACAAGTGCCTCTACCCAAGCTGTTCTGGAAGCCACGGGCTCAGGGTCAGGCTCCTGTAACCACAGTGAGGAGGGCTGGTGGCACTGCCCATAGGTGAGGGAAGGGTCCCCATCACCACAGCCAGCCATTTGCTGTGCTGGTAGGACAGCAGCATCTGACCACAGGATGGCCCACACCGCTGATCTTCTCCCAGCTCCCAACAGGCAACATATGTAGGCAATCTTGCCAACCACTGTGTCTCCAACTCCTGCCCTCCACCAAGGGGATGATTAGGTTCCCATGCGCACCCCTGGCAGGCTGAAAAAGGGTCCTGGGTTGTAGACAAAGTGCAAGGAAGCCCTGGGGCCAGATTCCCAGGGATATTGGGGCTGTGAGTGCCCTCAGAGGACTGATACAGTGTGACACCAACATTTGGATGAAACACCTGCAGATTCCAGTGAGGTCTAAGCAGCAATTCGGGTTGCAATTTGTCTGAGCTAATTTGTACTTGTGCCTCAATATAGGATAAATCACAATCCAAGAAGGCCCACTCCTCTTTCCTGGTTGTGCATGCACTCCCAGTGAGCAACACAGACAGAGGCATCTGCACTGGGTCGTTGGAGTTTGGGAAACCACGGACAGTTGTGAAGTTGACAAGTCCCTTGGCTTTATTTAAGATAATCTGAGTTAGAAAGATAATTCACACTGCCAGAAACTCCTTAACACAAGCAGAAATTCAAAGGGACTCTCCTGAAGACCTGGGGTCTTTAATCTGGAGTGGAAGAGGTCAGAAACAAGCTCAGAGGGCACACTGTGCTGCAGCAAGGAATAGCCACTTTCCTTTCTTTATTGGTAAAGCGTCCCTTACTGCTTCAGGTTTGTCCAGTCTAAACCATAAAGATGATTCACTCCATTCACTCTAAATTTCCATGGAAGGTTTTAATACAAACCCAAGGAGAACCAAGTCCTAAAATTCTTTTCATTTATCTTCTGGGAAAACAAGTAAATAAAATCTCATCTTCTGTTTAAGTAGATTAATGGTGGAAAACAGGCTGATGACAGAAGAAACATGCTTCTTTCAAATGCTCTTTGTATGGTCATTCCCATAATCAAAAGAAAATTAATCCTATTCCACTAGATAATGGTCTGAGCTAGCCAGTGACTTTACTACCTCAGGCAAAGGTTGTCTGAATTCAAAGAAGAGAAGTGCTGGAGATTTTAAAATACTTGGAAAACATTGAGTAGAAAGGACTTAGTGGGGGGAACATGATGGGATGGGACCAAACGGGTTTTTTAGATTATTTTTCTCTTTTTCTTTCTTTTTTTTTTTTTTAGGAAGCATCTCCTGAGGGAAGGACACTTCCATCTGGACTGCATAGAGTCATAGAATGGTTTGGGTTGGAAGGGATCTTAAAGATCATTTAGTTCTAATCACCCTGCCATGGGCAGGGATACCTTCCACCAGAACATGTTGCTCAAAGCCCCATCCAACCTGGCCTTGAACACTTCCAGGGAGTCGGCATCTGCAGCTTCTCTGGGGAACCTGTTACCGTGCCTCATTACTATTACTATCTGTTGTTCACTGGTCTATTGCTTGGAGATTGAGCCAGCCTTTGCCAGCAGCCACCTGACAAGTATTACAAAGAAGTGACGGGATGTAAACAGGACATTTTCACAAGGTTTTGTTTCTGCTGCAGTGGTCAGCCTGCCTCAGCAGCATATTGAAGAAGTTCTGGTTCAAGCTGCAAAAATTCCCAAACTTTTCCAAGGCTAGGTAGATGCCTACAAGCTTTCCCACAGAGGCTTTCCACATAGTTTAATTGACAAAGAGATATAAGGACAAAGAACTTTCTCGTTAAAAAGACAAAGTGGTTGATTAAAGAAGCAACTCTGAATAATTCCACCTGACTTCCTTTGCAACCTCTACTGCCTCTCTGAAATAAGAAGTTCAAGAATGAAGCACCCAGATACAGACTTAAGGCAGAACTATATTTTCCAGTGTTTGAAAATTATAGTCTTGGTAAATCCATTCTCCAGCATCTTTGTGAAACAGGGATAATAGCCTCTCTCCTACAGAAGGATTATGGCAATGAAAGAGTATATTCTTATAATGCACTTGATACTCTGGACAATTCAGAAAACAATTGTCTCTTGCAGAAATTCAGTTCCTTTCCTTAGGTTTTGTTCAGGCACTTTTCCCTCATCTCACTCACCCTCACATGGAGATGCGTTTATGACATCAGTATTTATGCCATCACCTTCCACCACCGCCATTTGGATACTGTTGTGTTTCCTAAATCCAGAACACATTGGCCAGGCTGCCATGGTGCTGGGCTGGTGCTTACCTGAGGAAGATAAGCAGTTTAACACGAACAGAGCCTAGACTCAGAGGTGCCAAGCTTAAGCCCATAAAGCAGACAGCATTGTAATGATAGAACGTATAAGCACACCTGAGGGTAGCTCATTTAACCAAGCCAGCTCAGGTATTATTGCAAGCAGTGTAACAATGCTAAAGTGACTTCTTTTTTTTTTTTCGCATTTTCATGAAGCTTTCTATACT
>WEIS01069493.1:0-10894 GCA_013389965.1 Todus mexicanus
TCTTTTCTTCTGAGATTTTTTTGACAGCTGTGGATGGCCTTGGATCAAAAAGTAAAACATATGCCAGTTGTGTTATCTCCTCATCTCATCCCCCCCCCAAAATTTTGAAAGCTGCAGAAGTTTTTAATTGGCAGTGGAGATGAACAAACTTAAATCCAGAATCAGACCAGGGCTTTTCAGGCCTGGGAATACTGAAGATGAAAATGTGGCTAAAAATAATTTTAGTGTCTTACTTCTGACCATATCAGAAACTTGGAGTGTCTTTGCAGTTGTAATTCTGTTACAGGTGTAAACTTCCTCCAGTGTGGATTTTGGACTTCATTCTTTCTCCTGTACTTAATAAACCAGAATCCTACTAATATGCATCACACTATACTTGCTGCTACAGGGAAAGATCTCTCGCTTCCCCCCCCTTTTCCTTCCTCTCTTTAAATACGTGAAGGAAACCTTAGTGATTTGCATTCCGATCAACAATTTTTATTGTTATTGCAGTATTACGACTGTCCCAACTGGTTAAAAGAGAATTAGTTTGAAACAGTCTCCTACTGTTTATTATATGCTTTTGCTTTTCTATTGAGCATAATATTAATAAATCTCCTCCAAATTTGTCACTTGGGATTTTTGAAATGTACTAAGATACTTTCCAGTCTTTTTTTGGCTAGGTTCATTCCGAGGTCTTATATCCTTTATTGGCAGTTCTTTATAGCTTTGGTTTTGTACAAAGAAAGGATATGTTAGAAGCTCTTTCTTCAAATAAGTATTTTAAGAGGTACCAGTAATGATGAATAAACCAGTTTGGACAAAACAGAAACTGTTTTGTCTTCATGGTTTACTTCAATGTATCTTCTCCCAAAATGTTTTTAAAACTGTAAAATGTGATAGATTCTTTCCATTTATTTTATTTTATTTTGTATTCCTTCTATTCTTTTAGGCCCAAAGAATCCAAGATCTGTACAAGAGTTGCTTTCATAAACTCAAGATTTGGAGATTTGAGGTAGGGTCTGAAATTCCGTAGACGCCTAGTCATGTTCATCAAGAGAATGAAAACAGTACTAGAAGCAGTATTATTCATGAATATTCATTCCATGGCTCAGTTTGAGGAAGTGTTTGCAACTGATTTATGATCAAAATGTCAGAAATGTTTACCAAAAGAGCAAATTTCTTTGCAAATGTTGCAGAAAATTTCCAGAAAATTAAGTATTTAATTTTTTTAATTAGACACAGTGGAAACATATAACATCTATTCCATTTTCTATAAATACCTTGTCTTACTGTTTAAATTATTAATATTGAACAAACAGAAGAGAGGAAGTGTAACAGGCAGTGATTGATTAAGGACAATTCACAGATGGAATATGTTTATTTAGCTAATTCATGAACCAGTTTCAACCTGCTGATATGTTCTTTGAAAATTTTCATCAGTTCAGTGGGGGTATGGGATAAACCAGACTAAACTCAATAACCACATTGAAAAATAGGGGAGGTTTGCTTGGATTTCCTTAATAGTCAAAATGATATATACCTTTCTTAAGGAAGTACAGGGTTTGTGATACATGGGTTGTCAGTTTCATAGACTTTACAGAATTTTTGTTTTGTTTTAGTTTTGGGTGTTTGTTGGGTTTTTTTCCTGCATTTAATTTAACTAGTGTTTTTTGCTGCTTAGCATAAAGGCAGCAAGCTATACTACATAGACTGGTAGACTGGGATAAATAGAATAACTTTCTAAGGCACTGACTCTGAACCTGCATAACTGCTATATTCAGTTGCATGACTACCTTTAAAATAAAAATTGCGTTTCATAAATCTGTTATTAAATGAGTAAGGCAGATACTCCCCAAAACCCGGCACTCTGACTCAGGGCAGATGTTTATGTCTAGCTTATATTATTTAGGGTTTTGTAGATGGAATCTTCTACCTTTCTCTTCTTGACTTCATAACAAGTAGGTCCCAGGTTTTCCTTGGTAAATGTGGATACTGGTAATGCACAATGTAGGATTTTCTGAGGAAAAAGAAGCCTGTTACTAATAATTGGGCATTTCATAGAGTATTGCAAATAAATGTGTCAAAGACTGAAATATTTTGGACCTGTTTTAGAGAGATGTCTAGAAGCAAAATCCATACTGATGATGCAGCATTGCAATTTCTTGCATATTTCTCAGTTAAAAATAAAAAATATGTACTTATTTACATTCTAAAGTTACTTACAGTATACACTGAATGCTAATGAGGCTGTGCACTTTTTTATTGTTTCTTTCATGGACCCATTTAAATAAATTACTGCTGCTTTCTTTTTACCCAGATTTTAATATTCCTTTTTTTCAGAGGAAAACTCAACAGCAATTCTTTCTTTTTCATGTTTTTGAAGTCACTGGAAATCTTTCTTCTGTAAGTGTGGGAGGCAATCATTTTAGACGTTGCTTGAAGTTTCTAGAAAATTAAAATAAGTAGGTAGGAGAAGGAAGTTATGAAAACCAAAACGCAGTTTGAGAATGTCTGGTGTCTTGCAATACAATTTAGTTCTAATTCATTTTGTGCATCTGGGACAATGTTAGAGGGTTGAAGTTGAGTCCTGCTGCTGTAGGTCAGAAGTATCCATCACCTCTGTGATGAAAAGGCACACGAGAGAGGAGCGTTTGCCATGCAGACTGCTCCAGTGCTGTTATTTTGGTCATTCAGCCCCGAAAGCCCTGCCTGTGCATCAGCTGTATGTGTGTGAGGTTTCTCTTGGAAGCTGCTCATGGTTTGGCTGCTGTGCTCGTGCTGCTGGCTGATAGCATTGCTCTTTTAATTGTTCTCTTGACTTCCACTTGCAGCAAGGTGTTTTTAACTGTGAGAGCCAAGGTCTTCTGTAGTGTCTGGTGATCAGCATTGGTTTTGACACAGCTGGTTTGTATCTGTGGCTGGTCTACATTGCAGAGCTGAGAGGGATTCAGCCTTGTTATCTTTAGCTATCCACAAGTTCGCTGACTCAGGTGCTTCTATATTAAGTATAGAGACAGAGAGAGGCACTTCTAGTCCCATGCTAAGATAAGAGGAATGAATCACCTTTCAACATGCCAGCCTGAAGCACAGTCAGCACTGATGCGTAATATTAGGTGTTTAGCTGCTGAATGAATTAAGTTTTGTAGGGTGACTCTTGTGAAGAAGGCTGTCTGCAGAAGTACATAGCAAAGTCAGCCTGCCAGTTAGCTCTAGTTTTCTTTAATTCTTCATGCAACCCTTTGTATTCAAGGGGAATGAAAGCAGCCTCAGAAAGTACAAGTAAATATAGGCATATGTTTGCCATCAGGTGGCTTAAGTGTGCGCCCCCTCGTCTTTCATGGCTTGGTACTTAAACAGAAAAAGCAGAGTAATGGGTCAGAAAGTTAACTATTAGCCAATTATTAGCTTACTGATGAGAGATGGTTGGCATTTCACTGGCTTGGTGGCTTTCTTGTGGTGCTGGTGGAGCAGGTGTTTTAAACCAATCATCAGTAGCTTATACAGTCTATAAATAAACTAATCTATCATGAGTATTCATATTTGGGCAGCAGTTGCCCAGCTGTGCTTAGTCTGTGGCACTGAACCTGTCAGGAGATGGCTGGTGCTGCATTGCATGGACAAGTCCAGGGAAAATTTTCCCCAGGGTGGTTAACATCCTCATCAATGCAAGTCAACAGACATCTTCTGACAAAGCGAGGGGAGGTAAATGTGCTGGATGAGCTGATATAAATTCAGGCTGTATAAAATCCCTGTAGGCTCCAAAGCAAAGCTGGTGTTTGAGGATTGCAGGTAGTCCTACAGTGATGGAGGATGAGAGAGATGAGCATCTAACCAGGTCTAAAGGGTTTAGCAGATCAAATGCTTTGCTTCTGTCAAACAAAAGCCAAAAAAAAGCTTTTAATTTACAAACTACTTAATGAAGAAGCGCAGAGAATAGAAACATTAGCATTGAACCTCTGCCCCCTCACGAAGGGTTTTGAATCTGTGTGTGTTCTTGCTTTATCTCCGCAGAACAGATGTGGTTCTTTCGTAGGAAAAACTCTAGAGATGAACACTGACTACATTAAAATGTCACCTCACAAGCAGGGGGTTTAAAATGGGATTTTAACAGAGTTTTGCCCAGACAGGCCATGAATGGTAAGCAGAAACAGAATGTGAAAGGAGACCATCTTGCTTGAATGAAATAGGTTCCATTAGCCAAAATTTAAACACACTAATTATGGATAGACTGAAGTTACATGTAATATTTGTATGCTTGTTTTTCCTAGTGGATCAGTTTGATTTTTCTGCTACAGATTCACACTTAATGTGAAATTTTCTGAATCACTCTAGATTGAGATGATTAAGCATTCTTGAGAGGAAAATAGATCTCCAGAGGTCCCTTCCAACCCCGAACATTCTGTGATTCTGTGTGATATTTTTTCACACTGGAATATTTGATCTATTACCTTCTTTTCACATATGCATTTACAAGGAAAATAAAAGCCTATATCTCCAAAGTACAGCAAATCTGGGACTGTGTAGGTCACATTGCAGTCAGTAAAGGTGTTCCCAGAATTCACATTGAAATTTGGCTTCAAGTTGCAAAACACCTCCAGAATAAAACTTCCTAGGGTTTACAATATGCACTAATATATGCATACTAATTTGAATACTGAGCCCTCTGTCCTTGGACTCTGAGAGTCTTAAACCAATAATGTAGCTGGGGGATTATTGTTAGTTGAAGAAAAAGTATCAGCTACAGTTACACAGTTGACTAAGAACTGTGAAATCTAGAGGAAAAAGCTTAGTAGAAGTATCATGTATAAGAACAGAAGAGGGATAGGGAGAAGAAGAAAACAACCCTTAGCAGCATTCATATATCCCATGTATAATGGCATGTATTTCATTGGTGCCTTAAGGCTTTTTCATATTCCTCCGGTCCTATTGCTTTCTCTTACCCATATGTATGAGATGCCCAGATGTTGCATAACTGAAACTAACAGTTTTGATTTACTGATTTTACTAGGTGTTGGACAGCTGGGAATCTGGTTTGGGTTTACCTTTTGGGTTTACCTTAGACTTTAGAGATCAGACTTATACCTGATGAAGAGAGCTGGAAAACAGAAGTCTTAATTCTTATTTTCTATTGGTGCAAGCAAGACATAATTTCTCTGAATCAGCTGAATTAACCCTTCTCTGAAACTGCAAAAGAAACAATAACCAAAAGTAACTGTTCAGTAACAATCTAGATAAATGGTTAATTCAAAGCATGATAGCAAATAAAGGGTGAATTCCAATTGCACAGTCCTAAGAAAAAAAATAACCTTTTATGATAAATGCTCAAAAAACCCCCAGTGACATAAGTTGTTTGCATGCCTGCTTGGATATTAAGATATGTTATTGGAAGTGTAAACACTGTCTGTGGATACAGTGCAGTTTGCATAATTGAAACAGCAGAGGGGACAAATTTGGTTTTAAGGAATTGGCGATGATACAAAATGTTCAACTCTCAATGTTCAAAAATTCCTGAAATTGGCTTAAAAATCAGACTTGACAAATAATCGCATTTTCCTTACATTTACCTTCTGAGCCATTAGATTTGGGTCATATACTCTCTTCTCAGTCATATAATCCTGGGACTCTGCTCCTCACAGCTTGAAAAATATCTGTTATTGTCTACCTGACAATGAAACTGTGAGAGCCAGCAATAAGCTAGAAGTGACACTGCATCTTAAAAAGATAGAATCAGAGTTTATAGTTTGTCAAACAAAACTATCAGTCAAATCAATGGGACTTCAACAGAGCAGATGATTAAGAGGTGGGGGAAAAAATCTCTGGTAGCTGGAATCTAAAATTGATGCTTAGAAATAGATATACAAGGGGAAATTCTGGTTAGTGTTCAGTTGCAGCCTGCAGCCCATTTAATCCAGTAGCTGCTAATTCATTAGGATAACATCTGAGAGGATTAGTCTGTATGAGGCTGTACAATGGCCAGGAGTGGCACTTGGTGCCGTGTTGCTGCCTGCCAACAAAGGCAGAGTGATTTCAGCCAGGGCGGGTTTCCAGGGCAGCCTTGGTGCTGGGGCTGCCATCCTGGCATAGAGCAGATTGACTTGTCTTTGTCTTCATGGGGGCTGCACGCTGCCAGTGTCACTCTCGTATGAAAAGCCTGGTTCTTGGGACCTTCACAGAACGTGGTGGCAGAATAAATGGGTGGGAGGCATGATGTCTCTCCCCACACCTGCTCCCTCCTCTTATACTCTGGCTCTGTTGAGGACTAGTATGTCCTCTCATCCCTTTGCTCCCTCCCACTCCTACATTTTCTCCTTTGGTTTTTAAATTCAATTTAATCCTTCTGACACTTGCCCCAGTTTTTGGGAACTTGTGGTGAAAGGGAGTGGGAAGACAGCTTCTGAATTATAGCAAACCCCAGTGCAGGCACAGAACAGGCTACGTTGCTGTAGCGTGAGCACTGAGAAGTGGCTGAGAAGTGTATGCACACATCCCATCCTATGTGAACTATGGTAAATGCAAGAGTGTGCATTTGCAGTGATAATCTGTTTGCAAGTCCTGGGCTAGATCTTTTGCTTCCTGTACATGTAGGTGGATTTCTCCTGACACATTTAAAATTTGATCCAACTTCTTCAGACCTAATAATTTTAACTGTTTGATGCCACTTTAACGCCACTGCATTTCACTTTCTCTGAGTTTCTTCCACGTTCTTTTAGATGCTCGCTGCCTTTAGGAACAACATTTCTGCTGCTTTGATGTGTTAGAAAAGGACTGTTAAGGCTAATGAAGTGACTGGTCCAAAGCCACAATGAGCCTGAGGCTGTCACCCGGGTTGTCCCTAGCCATGTTGCTTTTCTCCTGTTCTTGATGTCCAAGATAACAGAGTGCTCTGCAGCAGTGCATCCTTGGCTTTAGTGGAGCCTAGTCAATTGAGGCAGCTATTGCTCCATCTCCTTCAGACTGTTGTTGGCTGTTCAGCACCTCACCAAGAGGCATAGTACACAATAATGGGTAGGCTGTTGAAGTAATAAATGTTCAAAACAGTCACAGAGAAAGATAAAAGATGTCAGTGTCAACTGGAAAGCAGGCACAACTATAAGGAGGACAGATTTTAAAGAGCACTCAAGGACATGGTTATGGTTATCTCTTGAGACTTGCAATAAAATGAGAAGTTGAGTATAGGGGACTCTGATAAACTGGCTTGTGCGGGCGTTGTGGCCAGTCGACTGTGGAGATGAGGAGTAAGTAAGTGCTGAGAGGGGAAAAATGGGCTGTTGTGGGAGGAAATGTGAGAAATGCAGGCTTTGGAGAACAACTAGACTGATGTTTTAAAGCTGTCCAAGCTCAGATGTAAAGTCCCTTGATAAACATCAACTACCCTTCCAAAATTCAGTCCTTGGTAGGACAGAAGGGACTTTTGGTTTTATGTGGAATGAGTAAGTAGCTGACTATTCTATTTCTTCTGTTCTCTATTTTGGGGCTAATAGTAATAAAACTCAAGCAGAAAAGATTTTGATCAAGTCACTGGTCTATTAATTGCAATGCAAGTTTAAGCACCAGGGGGTAGTGCTTACTGCATACTGCTGCAAAAATTCAGTGTGCTGAGAAGAGCCATACACTGAGAGGTAGATGCCTGACAAAAGTGTCTTCTGCAGCACTGTGTAAATTATGTATAGCTGCACTACATTATTCCTGGCAAAATATTCCTGTCAAGATATTGCTCCTTGTAAATCATCAGAGAAAGTGAGAAACAGATGCTTGTGTTGTTCAGACAGGCCGCACAGGTCTCACTTAAGAAAAAGTTACTCTGAAACATCTTAACATGTCTGGGAAGTTTCAGGTTGCTTTGTATCTTGTGCAATAAAGATGCAGCATTTTGGGGTGTAGTGCACCCTTGTATAAAATCATCAGCTTTCCCAGTTCATCCTAATAGGAAACTGGAGCTGGGGTTTATGTGCTACAGCTGTGCCTTCAACATGGCTCTGGCAGGGGGCCCAGATTTCTTTCATTCACTGTTGCCCTCTTCCTCCTCTGGAGGGGGAGATGTTTGCAGAAACATGCTCTTCTTCCCTCTAGTCCATCCTTTCCTTGGTTGTCAGCACTGTAAAATCCATAAACAAAACACTGCCTGCTGATTTCAAACCTGCTATGTGCTGCACACCAGCAGGCACCCTTGGTGCAAGATGTTTTAGCTCCAGACGATAATTCTGCTCCATTGATTTTTACATGTGATTTGGGGAGAAACAGTGGCTGCCCTGCGTAGATGGTCTACCTCCCTATCAAGAGCAGTGAGCACTGGTGTAGAACCACAGTGGCTGTTGTGCCTTGTGCTTTGATACTTTAATAACAATAAATTCACTTTCAGGAAAGAAAAACCTGGTAGGGCCCTGTTAATGAGTTTTCAGTGGCCTTATGAAGCAGGGTGTGTGCTGCTTAGGTTTTTCCCTCTGTGGCTCTTTCCAGCTCTTCCCCTGAGCTGTGATAGTAATTATCTGTTTGGAGTGCCTGTGATACTTGTAAAACAAAGCACATCGCTTTCACTACAGAAGATCTCCCCCACCTCACAGCAGGATGGAACCCAGGGCCCAAATGCTTCGACCACTGTCACAAGGTTGGCCATCCAAGAACAATCGATTTCTGAATGTGTCTGAACCTTGGGTGACCTGAAATATAGCAGCAAGTATTACAAGCTGGGACAGCTGGTGGACAATAAAACTTTTTTTTAAAATTTGTTTTTACATGAAGCAGCTGTACTTGAGCAGATGACCAGGGGCTGTGCAATCAAAGTGTGAATAGCTGAATTAGCAAATTATATTAGGCTTCTTAGGCACTTATTTGAGTGCTGCATGCTCTTTTTAAATTTTGCTTTATTAACATCTACAAAAAACACAGCAGTGTTGGCATTATGGTTATTAGTGACTTATTTGCTTCATTAAAATTTACAGCACGTTTTACATTCACCATCTGGGACAGCTTCTCCTATGTTTATGGTTAAAATGTAACTTAAAACCAGGCCTAATAGTCTAAAATAAAAGATGTTAAAGATAAAGCTCTTTCTTCGGATGCCAGTGTTACCTCTTTTCTCTAGTGTGCAAACAGAATGCTATTTTGCCCAGTCACTGTGGTACAACTTAGTGCTAGGATACAGACAAATATTTCTGCTTTCAATAAAAGTTGTATGTAAGGAAAAGGTCAATCGTGCTATTACTTGGAAAGCTGCAGCCTATGGAGTTGGGCTGTCAAGGGAAGTAGGCTGCTCAGAGGAACTTCAAACTAAAGGACCTTCTGGGTCACTGAGTCTAAACCCCTGTTATTGCTAGTAACTACCTTGGATAATCCCTTTCCAAAGGACTGGAGCAAGACTAAGCAGTGCAAGAGAAATGCAAATGTGTTGAAAGATATCAAATGTGAGCGTGCCTCTGAACCCAAGCTGATGTACCTCTGCAGTTTCCTTGATTTGAGTTGCCTTGCTCCTAAGCATTTCAAAGCATGGGCAGAGTATGCCCAAATTATGAAGGCAGACTGAGAGAGTTGGGGTTATTCAGTCTGGAGAAGAGAAGGCTCTGAGGAGACCTTACCGTGGCCTTCCAGTATCTTAAGGGGGCTACAAGAAAGCTGGGGAGGGACTTTTCAGGATATTGCATAGTGGTAGGTCTAGGGAGAATGGAGCAAAACTAGAGCTGGGTAGATTGAGATTAGACATTAGGAAGAAGTTCTTCACCATGAGAGTGGTGAGACACTGGCACAGGTTGCCCAGGGAGGTGGTAGAAGCCCCATCCCTGTAAGTTTTTAAGGCCAGGCTGGATGGAGCTCTGAGCAACCTGATCTAGTGGGAGATGTCCCTGCCCATGGCAGTGGGGTTGGAACTAGATGATCTTTGAGGTCCCTTCCAGCCCTGACAATTCTATAATTCTGTGGCTTTGATTAACTTCATACATGTAGCTTTTAATTCTTCCTCCCTTTTCCTGCTTTTCTTTACTGTTGAGTATTGAGGATGGGAAACACTGAATGTTTATTCAGGCGGGGAATGTGGAAAAGTTGTAGTGTGCTGAGAGGGAAAAGTGAAGGGAGAAGGAGAGGAGTGTGTGATATACTAGTACTAAGAGAATGTGCTTTCCTCACTTTTTTGAGTCTGGAAAAAAATAAATTGAAAGTTGGGGGTGTTTTGTTGGGGTTTTTTTATGTTTCCCTTTGGGGTGCCAAACATTGAAAAATTAGTTCACTTGTTTCTCCCCATTCCTTCCTGCCTTTCAAATTAAGTTCAAGTTTTCTGCCCTTTATGTAGATCAAATTCAGCTGGAAAATGGACACTGAGGTTTTTTGACTTTCACCTGCATATGTAATTTCATGTATTTAGTTCTCTACTTAGACTGCTTGGTTACTCCCTCTACCTACAGATAAGTGCCAGAGCTACTGATGCTTCTTTACTTCTCTGTAATTTTAATTGACTCTAAAATGGTTATAAAGTCAATATTTTACTTTTACAAACCTTGCTTTTGCTGAAACAAATAGTAACGCTCTTTTGAGTTCTTGGTAGACACACTTTGTCTCCACTTCTCCCCTCTTTAGACTGCTAAAGATTATTCTTGAGCTCTTAAGATGACCACAGGGCTCAGTGGTTTTTAGTTTCTTGCATGTTTATGCTCTTTACAGTTTTTGACATGTATTCCTTGCTTTTTCTTGAAGGTTTTTTGGCTTCTGTCACCTATCAGTTTCTCATGTTTCTCTTTAGTGCTCATTTTTAGAGTCCTTTTTCTTTTACACTCTAAGAGTACTTTTTCTTCTAACCTTCCTTTCTTTTTTTTTCTCTCTATCTACTCAGAGCCTTTTTTGCTTCTCAAACAGTGATTAGAATTAGAGGATACAAATGTCACCATCCTTGTCTTCCTATTTCTCTCTATTTTATTTATTTATTTAT
>WEIS01069495.1:0-10044 GCA_013389965.1 Todus mexicanus
TTTCACCTAAAATAAGTGTAGTTATTTCTTCAGCTAGGGCATTTCCCACCTCCTGATTATTACAGCAGCTGTTTGTGCTGTTATATGATGTGTGCAGGAAAAGTGTTTATATTTGATAAGTAGCCGAAGAGCTGGGTTTTTGTTTGTTTTGCTACAATTGTTAGAAATTCTGCTGTTGCAGACTTGGATTTAAATTGTTTAACTTTGAAAGAAATACTTAATGAAGAATTGCTGAAATTACATTTCAGGTAGAGAGGTATCGGTGTAGGGGGTGAGAAAAGGTGTGATATAAAGCTGTTAGTCCTTCCTCGTGTATAGCGGTGACGATGTTGCTCAGTGGCATCTCCTGTCATTTACTCGGAAGACTTCTGTGTATCGGTTAATCGTCGTTCCTGGGTTTAAAAATGCAAAGTGTCTCTGCTTTGATCTCGTCGCTCTCCCGCAGCCCTGCCTAACATAGCTGTTAGGCAGGCTTTCCATAGGCTGAAGATTATTTGTCAGAAATTCCAGAAAAAATGCCTGCCCACAAATTTCTGATTTGCATATTCATTTAGGCATATTCCTGGCTTCTCTTTCTTTTCCTTCCATTAAAGTCTTGCGCTGAGCAATGAGCTCATTGCAGCACTTTTCCCCTCTCCATTTCTTCTGGAGAAGAATGGCCGGTGTAAATCACTGGAATGGCATTGCTGATTGCCACAGTCTTGTAATGTAGCTGGAACTCTAACAGTGATTCATCTTTGGATCTGCTCAAGGTCTCCAAATATGAAAGAAAGGAGAAATAGTTTGAATTATATGGAGAAAGTTGTGCTGTGAATTCTCAACACTACTTGAAGTCCACTGACTAACTACTGTAGATGATCAATATTGTCTATCATGGGGTTTTTTTTACCCAGCTATCCAATTAACTTTGTCTCCCACTGATGCACGGGGGAAAATGCGACTAGAGTTTTGCTGGTACATTCAGACCCCGCAGCTATGTTTTACCAATATCCAACCCAAAAAGGATTATCTTTTTTTTCCAAGTTTGAACTCTCACAAGAAGAACTGCAAGGGATAAATGACTTAACTAGAAGATTGAATTAGAATTTTCTCCAGCAAGTGTTTTCCAAGCACCTGTAAGCCTAACGGAGAGGAGGAGCGAGCACCAGCTCGCTCTGTAGGATACTCCACAAGACGTTATGGTGAAATGCCCCTATGATTCCCTCTATGTTCGAAGGTAACAACAGAAAGAGAACAGGGCAACTGCAGCGTAGCAAGGATTGTGTAATTTTCCCAAGCCTCACAGTCACACAGCAAAAACTAGAGCTGTCAGGAAAAATTCCTGACACAACTGTGTGGTGGGAAGTGTCAGCTGAAAGGACAGTCGCGTTAGCTCTAGTAAATGCTCATACACTTGGAGTTTTATAAGCATTTGAAATAACCCTCTCATGTGCTGCATGTTTGGAAGTAAGTCATCTCCAAAAGAGAACGCCCACGAGACAGATTTAAAGACCTAAAATTCTCCTGAGAGCTCTAACCAACGTCCTTCACTTCTTCTCCAAAAGTTTTTAACAAATGGAAATGTATTCCCCCATATTCCTCTGCCTGCTCACTGAAAAGAGTCCAAACTTCCACTGCCAATAAAGGAGAGAGCAGGGAACTGGATCTGAGGCAAACAAAAATGTTTTGGTGAAATAGGATTAGTTCTTAAATCTCAAAAAAGCTTGTGGAGTCATGCAAAACAGAAAAGAGAGGTTTAGCCTGCATAGAAACAGAATCACGAG
This sequence comes from Todus mexicanus, assembly GCA_013389965.1. Taxonomy (NCBI): domain Eukaryota; kingdom Metazoa; phylum Chordata; class Aves; order Coraciiformes; family Todidae; genus Todus; species Todus mexicanus. The sequence continues at coordinate 1,764 of WEIS01069495.1, forward strand.
GGCAATATCATTCAGACTTTCACTCATGTGACGTTTGGTTGTCGTTGGAGACAAATCTTTGAGAAAAGCAGTACAGTAGTTTTTATAGATAAGGAGCTCAATTTCCTTAGCTTTTTGCAGTACATGAAATACAATTATTGCAAGGGGGCGAAGTGGGAATATGGCAAATACTCTTCTAATTTGGCTGCATGTTTGTTTTCTTTACACAGCAAGTTCTGGGGCTTTTTTTATATTTAGGGTAACGTGTTTTGATTTGTGGGCTGTAACACCAGGTGCAGCATGTGCCGCTGCTAGAGCTTCATAAGCAGTTAGAAGAGAATGACAAGGCACGGGGAAAACTGTTAAGACCTCCCGTAAGGAAGATGAGGTTAGAAAAGTCTGATCCTGGAGGTAGTGGCTAGAGAGAATGAGATTTATTTGTTTGTCTGTAAGAACTGCACAGCCCCTTCCTTCATTTTCTCTTTGAATAACTGTCCATATCCATGGTGCACCTTAAAGGTTAGAGTCTGCATGGCCATCAGCACCTGCAGAGCACTTGGTGGTTAGTATGCTTGGCACAGGAGAGCCTGAAGGATAGAGGATACTTCCTGGGGCCCAGCGCCTTGCAATTGCTTCGTGCTCCCCAGGAGCACTGTTTGCATTTGGACTGCAGGAATGTTTTGCGTTAGCAGGTTGCTTGTTAGTTTACGTAGCATTTTTAAAAACCTGCGGCTTGCCTGGAATGAAGTTTACTGCTTTTGCTCATTCAAAGGAGGCATAAAAAAATTAACATTCTGGTTCCTGGGGTAGTGCTGCATCTTGAAATCCCTCAGCACAAGACAGAGACCGTCAGTTGTGCTGGAACTGGAGTAGAAAATGTGTGTCTGTGGTAGAAGTTTGAGGGAGTTCAAGTGGCAAATCCCCCTGAAAAGGCTCCTTTAAGGGAGAAAATTCTCCTGGTGCTGTCTGTGGTGCCTCTCTGCTGAGGCTCGTGGCAGTTCTTGAAGATGCTCATGTTATGTGTGGGGTCAAAGATCAGATAAAATATGGGTGCAGGCATTGGAACAAGCATTTCAATCCCTTAGCACTCCAGCTTTTTGCAGAGTACCCTTGCCATCCATGCTGCACACGCAGGGTTTGTGTGCTGCGACTCAGTCACCTCTGCAGCACCATTCTGGAAAGATCCCGTTACTTGAACTGAATGAAGTACTTCGAGATCTTTCAGATGTGGGAGCTCCAAGGATGTTCTGTAGTGCACAGTCCTCTCTTCTTTAGTTGCTTGTCTCTAATTTAGAGAGAGGTGAGCTATTGTGTGTATATTTTGCTCATTTTATGATCCTGGTTCAAAGTGTGAGTGACTAAAGAGCATTCTGGTCAAAATATGTCTTAAATTGTGTTCATAAGACACAGGAAAAATGTGGGACTAGTGAAAAAATGAAGTAAAGAGCATTTGAAACTCATGTTAAATTCCCCTATCAACATCACCATTGAGAAAAGGATGTTTATAAGTTGCTGTGTGCCTTCTTTTGTAATTAAAATTAGTGTTAGGAGATGGGAAACCATCCTTCTCAGCGACTCTTCGTCAATCCAGGAAGAATGTAAACCTCCCTGTATCACCCTGTCCCATAAACCAAATCATGTATTAAGCCCACAATGAAAAATGCTAATGCTTCCCAGTGTCAAAGGCTTCACAGGTCCTCTTCCATGAGAGTCTGTCATCCTCCTGGCAAGCAGGGAGATGAGTCATAATGATTCCTTTCCTTTGCCTAATACTGTACGTGGCTTTTTAGGCCACTTCCAATTTGACAAAAGTCCACATTACAACCCTGGGTGTCTTCTCCTGCACCTAGATGCAATTTTTACTTGCGTTACGAAGGATTCAACATGGATGCTCCGTTTCCACACTCTTTAACACAAAGGAAATAATAGTCTCACAGGAATGTGATTTTTATTTATTTTTTCCTAGTACATTGTACCATGTTTCCCTAAAGTCTGTGAAGCTCCTATGCACAGCTTCTTGGAGTTTTCTTGTTATTCTTAGTAATCTCTGTTGCCTTTGTCTTTGATGCTAAGGGAGCACCTGGCCCGTAGCACGTGTCTAAGGTAGGCTTCTGAAATACATTCCCAGCAGGTTTTCTACCAGGTAATGAAAGTTAAGGGTCTTCTGTTCTGAAAGTCAAGGTAGCTTCTGGATGATTTCGAATGCAGTCCAGGGAGTGGCACTTCATTTTATCTGAGAGCTTGTATTCCACTCGTACAATTTGGAGCAAATCTACTTTTTTTTTTTTTTTGAGAGAGATATTTTAGTTTCTTTCTTTTTTTCAGTAGAAACAAAATACAAATCCAAAATAGACTGAGTACAAAGTGGATTGAGGCAGTATGGGCAAAGGGCAAAAAAATATGTTTTCTCTGGTTAATAATTCTTACAGCCACAGCAAGTCAACTTAAAGGAAATCAGTGTGGTGGTGTTAAATGAAAGTTTTATTCGAATGAAATAATGGCACCAGCTATAAATCACTCAGTGACTCTGCCTTGAACATTTTTCTCTTTTGGGTAGACGTGACTGACTTCTAAAGGCAGGGAAGGTTTATTTGCATTGATCCCGTAGTACTGACCTCAGGCTAAGTGCCATCAGCTTTGAATTTAATAACATTTATTTGGATGGATTTCACATGACTGATGTGAAACTTTTTCATACCTTACAAATATTGAAGTTTTTTCCTACTCTTCATATGAGGAACAAATGGAATTTAATCTTTTTTTATAAGGTCCAGCTAGAAGCTCCAGTCAAAATTCCAATTATTTTCTCTTCCTTTTTTTTTCCATAGTGAAGAAGTAGCCTTATGTTTCTAGCAGGAGTTGTCCAATCTTGCCAGCTCTGGAGACCGGCTCAGGAATCTTCCAGCACCTGTGAGTTGGTGTACAGGGCAGTGGCACTGATATTTTCAGCTCCTCTTGGGCTAGGCATATATGCTGAGGGAGAAGGCACCTCAGGACATGTCTGATCCCTGCCTTCCCTGCCCTCTCTGCCTGCATGAGTGGCCGCAGGTGCGTTCTGAAGGTCACAGATACACAGGTGGAGGTGTTTGGCTGCACCAGAACTCGAGCCCCAACAGTTGTTTCCTCTCTGCTCTCGTTTAATCTGGCTCTCAGACCAACAGCGGGACCATGCTGTGCGCTCAACTGACCCTATTACTGAAAATGGAGGGCACAGGAACAAAGGAACGGTAATAAAGACATTGTAAATTAACAGTTTTTCTAGTCAGCAAATGAAGAATGGAGCACAGCCAGCAATATGAGCACAGGGGAAGAAAGCTGCGGGCAGAGGTGCAGCAATGAACTTGTTCATACATCCCTGAAATTGCTGCCGCAGTGGCCTGCAAGCAGGAGATGTTCGCTGGTACATCCCTTCAGAGAGAAAACAGAGACTGAGTAGAGAGCGACAGATATTTTCAGCTCCACGCAGGTGTCAGCCAGGGCTTTGAGGGCTTGGAGAAGCCAGATTCTAAAGCAGAGAGAGTCCGTGTCTGTTCAGATTTGCCCGTAGTTCCCCAGAAAGGTACTTATAGTCATTTTAGCCTAGTGAGTGGAAACCAACCGGGTGTGCTGTTGAGACCTATCAAAGAAGTTACTGGTTAGAACATAGAAAAATAACTGTTCAAAAAGCAGCACAGAAACATTGAGGTGGGTTTGTCAGGATGTGTTTAATGGTTAGTGCTCACTTCACTAAGACATGGACAAGCAGTTACTACCAGTTGTTTATAGTTGCCTTCTGAGGAAAGGAAGTGTCATGAAAAATTGTAACAGTCCAAAATTTTTCAAATCAAAGTAGTCAAAGAAGATTTTGTTTCACTGAAAGATCTAGAATGCGCACTGAGGCTTGCTGGGTTTTGCTCATTAGTGATTTCAGTCAGTCCCAGCTGCCATGAATTGGGTCAGAATTTTCCCCAGACTGCTTTTCTCTCTCCCATTTAGCCCCTTGTTTCTCCAGTGGTCCTCAGCAAGTGCTGGTACTAGAGCTGCTCTGCAGTAAACCCCAGTGCTGTGGCTGCAGGAATGTGTGTGCTGAGCTTGCCGGAGCATCATTTATTGTGAAAAGAAGCTAAAATTTGTAGGCAATACTGAGGATTTTAAAACAACTTGTAAAACTCTGAGCTGTTTGAATATTCTGATTCTAAGCTGTGAAGAGGATGAAAGAAGGAGGGGCACAAGATGCCATCTTCTATTTTCAAAGGGAATGGGAAGACCAGCCGTGAGGAGGTAGGTCCAGTGGTAGGCTACAAATCGTGAGACATCTTTTTTTTTCTTCTTCTTCTGGTCTCTGCTGTTCGTGTTTAGCCCTCCCCTCCTCTCGCTGCTTACAGAATGTTTTAGGGGACTTTCATTGTCTTTCTCTGGCAGTTCCCGTTGTAATTTCCAACTGTTCCCACAGACATATTCAATATGTTTCCAGTCAGTGGATTTCAGCTAAGGAGATTAGTTGCTCTTAAAGAATGCTAGTGGACAACATTAATACTTGAGAATTATTGTGTAAAATAAGGTTTAGGCTCCCTGGGTCGAGGGTGGTAAGCTGTAAATTTATTTATTTCTTTTTCTCCTCAAGTACTTAATTTTTCTCTTTTTGCTCCAGGTTGATGATTTCAATGGATTTGAGGCCAAGATAATTCTGTTGGGCATACATAATACAGAGTCTTTGCCTTAGCTGTTTGTTGTTGGTTTGGGTTTGTTTTTTTTTTACAAGTCAATATTTTTTTGTTTTGAATGGTTATGGATTTCTCAAAAATCTCTAATGCAGGACCCTTGCAGGTGTTCTCTGGCACTTTTATTTAAGTAAAAATAACGAGTTAGATGGATACTGTAGGTCGCAAAAGCACTTTGTTGCTGTTTTCTGTGTTGTGTCTTTTAGTGGATCATTGTAAACCAGTTTCACCAAATATTTACTTGAAAACCTTAAAATGGTGCATTATAGTTCACTTTTCTTGTAAACAGGTATGATTTAATTCAAGTTAACAGGATGTCATTCATCCTAAAATTAGCCACATTTCATGAAGATAACTCAAAATTGCCTGTTAGCGTCATTTCTGGAGTATTACTGTGGGGATAGTAGAAAAAGCTGCTTTGGAACAGCTTTTATGCTGAAAAGTGAGCATAATGAATGTATTATTTTAACGCCTCGCCTTGTTGTACAATACCCTTAAAAACTATCACAAGCACACTTAATTTTCTGTCCAAACACCTGTGTGCTCGTTACAACAGCCTGGTCTGGGGCAGACTGGTATTTCTAAAATGGGTTCTGAAGTGTTTTAGTCCTGGAATCTAGTTGATGGAACTGTGACTAGACACGTGCATGGGCGAAGCTTCCCCTCAGAGGGGTTACGTCACCTCCTGCTTTTTGTTTTGCTGATGAGATGCTTTGAATGAACTTTTCTATTCACTGTGGTGGACCTGATAGTAAAAACTTTATGGTAACTGCAATGGCTGAAGGTTTAAGAGAAGCAAGATTTGTTGGGAGAGGGAATAAATTTTATCAAAGCAGTTGATTTTGCTGGAACTTGTAAATTTTAAAGCATGTGAGTGGGAAGGTAGAACTAAATAGAGCATACAGTTGGCCTTAAAAAAAAAGCAGAGCAAAATTTATCTCTCAGAGGAGTGTAGTCTGTGAAACACTTCTTGCTTAGAATTTTTTTTTCTTACAGGATTGGGGTAGAGTAAGAAACAAGATGCAAAACTCATTTATGTAGCTTGGAAATATCTTTAAATGCTTCTTGTCCTTTTTAACTTCTAGCTATAAGTTGTCTTGTTAAGTTCCTATTTTTGACCAAAAAAATTATAAAATTCTAGTTATGTTGCAGTTTTACTTCTGCTGGAGTTCAAGACATGAAATTAGAAAATGGCAGCTAAACGTTGAAGTGGCCATGAAAAAGGATCAATGTATCTTCTGTATGAGCTTCCAGTTCTTTGATACTAGACTTACACACACAACTAGTCAGAATTTGGGTTGAAGTTTGTGAATTTTGCTGGCTAATATTGAAATACCAATTTTGGAGACCTAGTGGTTAGTTGGAGACTTTCTTCCCCCAGTATTCTTGCCAATGCGGGTAATTCTAATGCTGCCATGTAACAAGACACTGAATTTACTACTTTTCCGGTATATTTTTAGGTGCCCATAGAAGGTATAGAATGAGCAGGAGAGAGCGAACAAGAGTGTTTAGATGTACACTAAACACTCAGTAGGATGTAGATCGTATTTAGCTCTTTGTGTGAATAGTCGATGTTACTGTTACGTTTGTGGCTTGGTACGTTTCTCAACCACTGCCGCCCTTCTCTCAGCGAACGCAACCTAAAATGTATTTGAAGAGCTGTCTCGATCTCTAAACCTTCAGCACCGCCGATGTTTACACAGTAACCAAACCAGCTATAAATCGAGTTTATTGCTGGTGTGGGAGGCCGGTTTTCATGAAATTGTTAGTACAAAGTATTTATTCGTGGTAGTTATGCCCAGCAAGTGAGATAACAGCAGAACAGGTTGATACCATGGCATATATCGAAGATATTTTTTACGCTCATGCACACAACTATGTCACCAAACTCGTTTTCATATTTGAGATTGACAGATAGCTTGGATGCTCGTCTTATAACCAGAAAGGTTGTGTGTTCAGCCGTTGCTTCCTTGTGCCTAGGAATTGGCGTTGCTGCTACTTGCTCTCCTGGGCTAGCTCTGCTCTTCTGCTTTTAGCCTCTTCTGCCTGAGAAAATTCATTGATGTGTGTCCAGGCAAATGCAAGCTTATTCTGCTCCTGCTGAAGCAGGATGGGAAGCAGTGTGGCGCTGTGAGCCAGCTGGGATTGTTCGATCCGTACTGAGCTGTGCAGGTTTAGTTTGTGTTACAGCACGGGCAGTATAACCCACTCGTTTGATTACAAACTGTTATTTAGAGATGCTCCAAGTCACTTGAAAAATTCTTTCTTTACAACAAAAAAGACCCCAGGTGAGAGGCTGGTGCCGCCCAACCATGTGCTTATGTTGGCTCCGTGACTTAATGTCCACTTTGTTTCCATCTTTTCTGTTTGCTCAGAGGCTAAAGCCATCCTCTTTCTGCTGCTGTGGAAAACTAATAAATACAACTTGTGCTTTTTTTGTGTTTATGTTTCTGAGGTTTCAAGGAATTGGATGTATATCCAAACAGGGGTTCAATGTTCCTGTTAGTGATATTCCAGTTGTGGCATTTCCCTGCTAACCATCGCTTGAGAGTGGCCAAAGGTGTATGGGCACACCTGCGTTGACGCTCCTGACAGTGTGTGCTTGTGGAGCGCATGGTTCTCATCTCTTCAACTTGTGAATAGAAAATATGGGATTCAGGTCCTTAACAGGCTTGTCCCTGAGCTTGGTAGCTAGATTTTCCCGAGCTGTTAAGCTCTTCTTGAGACAAGTATCCTCTTCATATATATGTGTGTGTGTGTGAGTACTAACATGTCTATCTCACCCCTCCTTCTCCACTTAATGGCATTTTCTCAAGAGCATGCTGTAGAAAGCCCTCACTTGTGAGGGGGTGCTCACAAGGAGAGGGGGCGAACGCTCCCCTCATCCTTTGCCTTACCTTCAGTTCTGAATTATCTTCACTTGAAGATTGTATTCACCTTCAAATATTGAGTTGACATCTATTTAAGATAACTCCAAACACGTATTCTTTCTATTATTGTTAAGAAGGGTTTTAACATCCAGTCTTTTGTCCTGGATCTTCAAACCTCCCTCTCTGTGGAGTGTTCATTCCGTACCTGATAATGTGATGCGCTCAGGATAAACGAAGATAAGACGGCCAGGCTCTGTCAGCAGCCCCAATACTGTGGAGATGGGCGCTTTGGTTTATTTTCAGTGCTGTCTGGGCTCGCAGCGTTTATCGGCTGCAGCTCCTCTGAGCTTTGCAGCAGCCTCAGCCTTCCTGCTCACATCTGGATGGCTGCGTTGGACTCGACAGAGTTGGATTTATTGAATGTGGCCCAAACGCTCAACGTTATGGGTCCTGGCATGGGTTTAGTGGTGGCTGAGGGGGAATGGGGAACCCAGGTGTGCTGAAGCCCAGCAAGTGGCTGCTTCAGTGCTGTTCCTGGCTCCAAATGGCAGGGTCGGGCTGAGTGAGGGGCCCTCCCCTCTACCTCCTGTGGGTCCCTGCGAGGCTTCACGGCAGAGCTGGGCCCCACGTCTGCCGGCAGCAGGGCTGCTGCTTGGGGGCGAACCCAGGCTGAGACCGGGCACAACTCGTGTCAGGGGTGCCCTGCAGGCCCAGCCCAGCCGCTGCCTTCCC
>WEIS01069509.1:0-16731 GCA_013389965.1 Todus mexicanus
CCGCTAAACCATGTTCCTAAGCATCACATCTATACTACCAAGAATTCCAGAAGCAAAGTATTAGATGGAAATTTCTCAGAATATGTAGGTATTTATAAATGTTGCAAATAACAGTATCTCTATGTACTGGGCATCTTGGATGAATTTCTCACAGAATTACGCATGAATTTAGAGCTGAGCTTTTGTTGCAGATTTGGACTACAGAGCTGATGCCCTCGTAATCCAGATGTGTTCACCTCTGGAGCCAGTGCCTAAGCCAGCTCTGACAGTCCACATGTGGTGCCTGTCCATATGCATCCCTCCCTCATTGTTGTGGTGCAGGAAGAGCACAGCATTGCTCAAGTAGCTAAGTACCAGAAAGAAACATGAGCTAAAGAACAAGACTGATGTCTCAGATTGGCTTTGAATCCAGTACAGTTCTCAGAAGAGAGAGCTGATGAGCTCAGGCTCCACAGAGGCACAGAGCAGTCCTTTCCCTTTGCTGTGGTGTCCAGATGCCTTTGGGAATGTGGCAGCAGCCCTGCAAGGATATGATTCCTAACAGAAGAGGTAATTTTGGTGGGTTTGGAACTACCAAGAAAGCACAACAGCACTGCCTGAACACAGCTGGGACAGGACTCTGTGCTCTTCCATTGTACACACTGCTCCTCCTGCAACATGCTGGGGTCCTTTAAGCCTCAGATAAACCATCATTTGATTTGATACATTTCTTATGTCAACAGTTCTCTGGAAAGGACTGAAACAATTTCTTTTATATTTCTGACCATATTTTGCTTCAGTCAATCTGTTAAACAGTAAGTTTTAATTTTATGGGAATAGTCTTTCCTCCTTTAGAAAGGAGGGCTTTAATGGACTCATTGCTTGCTACCAGCTTGCACAGGAAGCAGTGAGTTAGTATGAGCAGACGGCTTGAACGTATTTCAACCAGTAAAAGAAACTTTGTATTTGGTAAATTTACACACCATACTTTTAGCTATGCTTTATTTTCCCCTTCATTTTGGAATTTATTCCGCTAAGATTTTCATTATATGTTCAGCGTGCGTGTGTGTGTTTGAATGTGTGTCTGTACATAAAGTACATTCAGTTTGGATTGACCTATTCACAGAGGGATAGATTAGAAAAAAGTCTCTCCGGGTGATTGACAGTTGCACTCAGACCGTGAGGATTATGGGGGATCAATGAGGATTATCTCATTTACTTTCATTAACCCTTGAGTTTACTTTGCCAGTTTTCTTCCACATGCCACTCAACTGAATGTTAACAGTTTCTTTTAACAGTCAACTTCTCTGCCAAAGTTGAAGGCTGGGTTTTAAAGATATGTATGAGTGCTCTGAAGTGGTTAGTGATAAAGAGGGATATTTAATGTTAAATGTGCACAAGCTTTGGTGCTCTGCACTGGGGTTAAAAGCCCATTTCAGAATTTATCCATTTTATGTTTTTAACTCAGCTCAATGGAAACGGAAATTTAACTCTAATAGGTGTTTTCTTCCTAACATCCCACAATTTCTTTGTAAGAACTTGTGAGATAAAATTGAACAGAAAATTCAATTCCTTTTCCCTGTGGTGAGCAGTTCAATACCTGCCTACTTGAAAGTGGTACTTCCACACACTGCACATTTTTTTAAATTCCTGTTGGTGTTGAAGCTACACATGTAACTCCTGCTGCTGAGAGACACCAGCCTGAGACCTTTGAGAAGCCGAAAGTTAAAAAACAGATAGAGGAGATGGTCCTTGGAGGACCCTGTTTGTGAGGTTGCTAACTTATGCCGCTTTGTACCTGCAAGGTGATAGTTTTATTTATGTTGATACGTACTCAGCATCCACAGGAGAGAAATCCTCTGTTGTATCACTTTTGCCAAAGCCAGGTCAGCTTCTGGCATTCTTAAAAGCATGGAAAGAAGTTTGGTGGAGGAGGTGATTTTGCATTCAGTCTTGCTGGCAGGAAATCGCCCTTGACTCAGGCTTGAAGGAGGAAGTTTTATCAAAAATTTTCTGATTCCAAATGTATGGGGTATGAATAATCTCCTGCCTCTTTTCCATCCCTTCTCTCCCAAGGCCAGGAACAGAATAGAGATGATACACGAAATATAAAACCTCCTGGTATCTTGAAAGAAATTAGTTTCTTTGACGATTGTGCAGCGCAGTTGCTTACGTGACTACGTATTACATGTGTAATACTAATAACAAAACATGGTCAGAAAGCTACTTAATCCCGCTTTTGCTCCCATGTGACTTTTCTAGGGGAACATCCAGTTTTTGAATATGTGGAACTAAATGCAGAGTAGATATGTGTATCCACAGAGGCTGAGCTCAGTCCAGAATCCCCTGGATTAAAAACTGGGTATAATTTTCATTGTTCATGCTTCACACAACTGTCTACTGTATTTCATATCCTGTGTTATACACTTGCAAATCTTGAGTGAAAGATGTGGCTGGATGTGTCCAGACAGATGCTCCACTGTACAGTATGCCACTGAAAAAAATGACTTTGACACTTGAGGGTCAGGTTATAGGTTTTTTTTCCCCCTCTTTTTTAATAGCAAGCTCTAAAAAATCAGTTATATGTAAGTAAGCAGAAGCTTAACATTACATTTTGGTGTGCAAATTTACATAGTTTTAAAATGCTCTTATGAGGTATGAACGAGATGTCAGTGATGCTAAGAGAAATGTGTATTAAAATTCATGTTAGTACGTTATTTGATACAACTAAAGATAAAGTTAATTGAAGATAAAATTAATATTACTGACTAATCTACAATGGTAAGGAATATGAGCAGAGTTTTTTTTTAACAGAATCTTACTAAGTTTCTAGGAAGGTCTTTCACAGAACCTCCTTCTATGTGCTTGGGATATGACTAGATTCCCAAGAATGAATTACAAGCAGCAATTCTTAATGTCACGGCAGTTACTGAAGCCAATGAAATGTCTTTGCTTGAAGTTAAACAATGTAAGTAAACGTGTGCAGAATTGTGACACTGGGAAGTATCCGGATAAACCAGAGAAGATACTTCCAGGCACACATGTTGCTTTGTAGTATTACACAGAATTGTTTCTAAAACGTGAGTATAATATATAATATGATTCTCAAACATACCTTAAAAAAATCACTGGAAAATCCTGGTTAGCCGCTTTGTGTGTCCCCTGCCAAAACAGAGTTGGAGTCATGCAGGCAGACATGGAATTTCCCACTGTAGGAATTAAGGTGCACCAGACTAATCTTATTTTTAAAATCTACTTTCGATTTCCAAACTCATCTCCAGTCTTCTGAAAGCAATTGCTTTCTTTGGTGTTTTCTTTGGGGTTTCAAACACTTCCAGCTGGAATTTGCAACTACCTTTATCTAAGAACTTAGCTGCAATCTGCTAGGGCATGTCCTTTGGTTAAACAAATAAACGCAGAATGTTTGAGAATGAAGGAACATCAGATGTCAAAGGCAGCTTCATGCTCTTGAGAAACTTTTTGTGAGGTACCTTAAGGAGCCTAAAATAGATCTGCATCCTGCCACTGGGAAGATGTTCGCAGAAATCCTGATTAGCGCAGGTACCTGCAACTTCTCTGTAGTTAAGAAATTAAGAAACACAACAAACCCAAACCATTTTCTGCCTTAGAAACTCATCCCAAGTGCAAGAAGTAGAGATTTCCTTCAGGTTACACAGTTACTTACTCTCCAGTCGACCAATTAGTGCCAGACAAGGCAGTGACATCTGGATTTGGTTAGTAGAGCATTAGCTGTTCATTGGGATGTTTTGACTGGACTCTTCAATGGGATTTATTGTACTTTATAGTTGTTTATTTTCCAATCAGAGTCAGCCTTTAAGTCAAGATTGCTGCTTCAGCCCCTTCTGAGCAAAAAGAAACACAAAGAAAGAGTCTCCTCTGACTCTTAGGTAGAGTGGGTTTCTCAGCAATTATACATAGGCTTAAAACACTGCAGGGCAGACAGAGTCAACAGAGAGTGCTTGCCACATACTGGTGAGCAGAGCGGAGGTGGCAAGAGGGTGAGGGATGATGACAGCAGGGCAGGTATGTCTGAAAATACATCTGACGCTTCTTTTTGCTGTAAAACAAAGGTTATCCATCTGAAGCTGGGAAAAAAATGCAAGAGTGAGATATCCTGCATTTTATCCTTGTCTAGCAGAAGTGAGAGGAGTGAGTACTCATTGCCATGCTCATGCCTTGCTGACCTGCAGACCATGCACCTCTGAGAGCTGAAGACAAGTATCTACAAACTGCCCATGTCTCATCTGCTGAGGTGGCTTCCAAGGAAGCGTGCCTTCCTAGTGAGATGATATTTTCACCATGGGATTATTTCTTTGGCATTGGAATGAATTCTGAAAGGACATGTTACTTGCTAGGGCCTGTGACTGTCTGGCACCTGGAAACTGCCTGTAGTTTTTACAAACATAGCCCAAATTCACTTGACCTGAAGGAAAAAGGCTCCCTCTAACTTTTCACCTCTGCCCAGCCACACACTGGGGCGTTTGCAGTAGCAGCACGCAAAGCCATTGTGTGGAAATGCATCCAAAACTGACTGTGGAAGTGCTTCTCAAATGCATGTGTATAGAGAGCAGCCTGATTATTCCTCATGTGTTGAAGCCTGTGTTTCACTGACAGTTTTAGGTGCCTAATTTCAGAGCAGTTTGGGAAAAAAAGGTCATACACAGGCTCTGAGCCCAGTTAGGAGGTGGGAATTGATGAAAGTCTGCAGCTCCTGGCCCTGGGAGACAACTTCCATGTGGAGCTCTGCACTCCTCCACCTCCTCCTCGCTTCCTGCACCATCACACAGAAGCACGTTGGTGACATTTGGCTCAGCTGACTGGTGAGGCGAGCACTCCTGCTCTCCTGGGGACACTGGTGGCAGGCGGTGGCCCACCCAGCTGGCCAGCCTGAGGGGCCCAAGCACAGGAGCCTTTCCTGACATGGAAATCGGTTTCTCCAATACACACCTGGTATTCCTCAAAGTTCCAGCCATACCTCATTGCCTGGCCTTAAAATAGCTACGTACAACTGAGGAAGGATCACACAGCGTCCTCCAGCCTACACAAAGAGCCGTTAACTGCAGTGCTCCCTGAGAAGATGTTGGTGTGCAGGTGAGGTGTCCCACGCTGCTAATGGAGCGAGCAGCAGGTCTTCTGCAAAACTCCCACCCACTCGCCATGGCCAGCCTGCAGACCTCCACTGACGCTTCCCCTCTTTAAGCAAGCCCCAGGAGCAGCGTCAGTCTCGTTCAGCGCCGTTTGGCAGACCATCAGCCTCATTCATTAAACCTCCAGCCAAAAAACATGCAGTTGCAGACTCACCACGGCTACCTCTTTTATTACTCGGCTCTACATAATCTGTAAATTTTTTTATATTATCCGGACTGAAGTCCACCAAAACGCATGTTTCTATGCTGGCCACATTTCAGTTCCTAATCCTTACTGTACAGAAAGCTAGGATTGCTTTTTTTCTTCTGCCTCTTTTTCTTTCTTTCTCAGTGTTTCCTTTGGGTCTGCATTGAGCTGCTTCAGTGATATTCAGTCAAGATTAAATATTTTGCACTTAACATCATTTCTGCTACTTTTTTTTCTATTTGTTCTAAGCACAAGTCTAATTCACAGAGGCGTATACCCTCAAATTATACTTCAGCAACAGCCTCGCTGGCCTTTTCCTAAGTCTGTTCTGAAATGGAAATGACTTTGAGCTCACAAATGGAAACACCCAACTCCATCTGAGAGCAGGTATTAAGACTTGACACATTACCAAATATGTCAAAAAAATAACTGAGGCTGGAGAGTCCTGGGGGCATCACATTGGCATTCGAAATTGGGTAATAGATAGGACGTTTGTTTTTCACTCACCACTTCGCTGGTAATTGTTGGGTTTATACCACAAATTTGATCATATGGAGCACACAGACTTTGACCTCTCCTTCCCTTACCTCCAACCACTTGCACATGCTGTTCCAGCGCGTTGGCATTTGGGACTGATGCTAAGAGAGACCACATGGAGTGTTTCAGATTATAGGCAAGGGAGGTGATCTTAATTCGTTCTGATGTGCTCGTGCTTTCTGTGTGTGTCTGTAATGTCATCAAGAGCTTCTGAGGGAAACTGCTAACCTTGCAGCCTGTCGTTTTTAATGCAGGGAATAACAAGTAAAATCACCTAATTTGCTATGAACGTGAAGTGGCAAATTAAAAATGCCTGTGTCATCACATTTGTCTGGAGGTATTTCCTGACCAAACAAAGGCCCAACTAATAAAGCGTATTCCAGATTTTCACTAAATAATGTGGGTTGTTACATAATAAAGTCTCCATACTCCTAGCCCTGCTAGAATCCGTGGGGAAACCTCTGTAGCTTGGCTGTTCAGAGATGCAGAGAGTATCTGGGCTTATTAGACCTTCATGCGTGGAGGGGGTGTACATACAGTGCAAATTTTATAGATTTGTGTTGGCCAGACTTTCGCTGTTCCTGTGTCATGCTCCTGGCTGCCAAGGTTTGGAAGTCAGCACAGTGCATGCTACAAGGAAAACTTTTGTCCCCTGGATTTCCACGCCCCCCCCCCATATAAGCCGAAAGTCTATATTTGAGCTAAATATTTAAATGCTCTGTTATTCAGACAAATGAGAACATGATCTTGGGCCTGAGCTGTGGAATTAATGTCAATACACTGGAATATTTTAACTGACCTAATGTGTGTTCATTGGGATTATGCCAATCATCAGGTATGTTTGCACATATGAGAAAATTCTTTGCTTTCACCAGAGTGGCTTGGAAATCTGCTATTAAGACTACTAGAGGCTTTAACTCTGAGCCTTCAGTGGGCTGGGGAGCTGACTTGAGGAGACCTGATTCATTCTCAGTTAGACTTTGAAAAAGATGTGTGGGATTTCCTTTATCATGTCTTCCATGCTAATAATAATCAGACTAACCCCCCAGAGGTTATTGTGCTCATTGTACCATTCATTTTTATACTTTTTTCATAAAAGGCTCGGATTTTGTAATTTACTTCGAATCATCATCGGATCATTCTGGTTGGAAAAGACCTTTGAGGTCAAACCATCCCACAGTTTTCTTCATGCCATATACCTGTGTTACCACGTGGTATGGAGTTTGCCAAACAGAGAATCAATTTACTGTAAGGTACAATAGATATTTGCTCACAGGAGGCAGAGTGAGCTGACCTCTGAAAGCTGAAGAGAGAAACAGCAAAAGCATGTAAGTGAGGTAGGATTCTTCCTCAAAACTGACCTGAATCCATGGTGAAAAAAAATTACTTGTGAGAATGAGAAGTAGGCTCTGAAACCACAGAGGTGCCAGAATCTTTTTTGCTTTTTGATTGGTTTTGCCTCTTATTTTCATTTCTGGAAAAGACCATCAGTAATCAATTTCTATTGATATATGTAAGGAAAATACTTACGTGCCTGCATTTATTTTGGATGAAGCTTGTCAGCTGCAGATTTCAGGCATCTAAACTCAGAGGTAACATGAAGAATTAAGAGAGAAGACAAATTGCCCCCATGGCAGAAAGGTGCCTGGATTATCACTAGGTCCTTCTGCTGAAGTTCAGCGTGGTTTGGGAACTCTGCAGAAGTCCCAGGAGAAAAAGGTGTTAAGGAATTAGATTGGTGATGAGAACACATGGAAAACATTGCAGTTGCCACAGCATTTTGAAGCTATGATTCAGAAGGAGGTTTCCCACGTAGATCCTGAAGGTGAAATGCCTCCTTGCTTTGCTGAGGTACCACCATTAACTTGGATGGGATGGCTGCAGGAGCTGCCGTATGAAAATGGGCGCTTTTGAGAGGAAGACCAGGGGGGCTGAAATAAAATTTTAAATAATGCAAAAAAAAAGATAGTAAAATGATAAAAAGCACAGAAATTCTTACTAAAAGATGAGCTGCAGTATCTCTATGTGTCACCAGGGACTTTGGGCCACAGGGAAGTTCATTCAAGGGCGCTCTGCACACTGTGAGTGCTATTGCTAATGGCAGCTTCAGAGTCGCTGGAGTTTATCCATTGCCATCTGTCTTTATTTTGCACATCCTACTCGGGGAGACACCACAAATCAAAATGACGTGGTGCGTCATCCCCACTCCTCCAGCCGGGCTGTGCGGTGTGTGTGGCTGGCAGCGTGGAGCAAATCGCTCGGAGACAGGCGAAGGGCAGGAGCAGGGGCTTCCCAAGGAGGATGGAGCTGTATTGTTTGCTCTGTATCAACTCCACTGCTCTAAAGGTCACAGTGAATTGAGAATAGGAGCCCTAGTGAGTCAGGATAGTTAGACATAATATCTGGCTGTTCTTACGCTTTTCTGGTTTTTATTGTGGTCTGGCACTGGGCTCCAAGTTGTGAACTTCAGAAAGTTGCTGCAGGTGTGGTTCCAGTATCTCCTCTGAGCAGCTGATAAAGGATTAGCTAGGCTGAAAAAATCTCTTTAAGTGAGTGATCTCTGATGGCCAAGGAAGTGTGGCACACATTTTTCCCTTTGAAAACTGACTTCTGTACATAATGTTGCCATCATAAATCCTCTTAGCCAGCAGTTCTCCCTCTATACATTAATTTTACTGTTGTGCAACATTGCTTTCCTTAAGATAACAAAATAAAAATGTTTAACAAGTGAAAGAAAACCAGTGTAAGGAAGGTAGTGGATGGTAACTAGTACAAGCAGATGTAGTAGCAAAAAAACAAATGCCATCTGCTCTGAATAGTTTGATGATGCTTGATGGTTGCAGGGTTAAGGTGAATGATTTTGGGGAGTTCTCGCTTGTCTCTATTCCCCTCAACTACTTTTCATTAGTGGTACTAGATTGGTTTTATTATAGTTGTAATTTCAGTGTAGCTTTCCAACTTGTAACATTTATCTGGGGANTGGGCCAGTTAGATGGCACTGTGGGGAACGGGCTGGTTCATGGGCCACCCTGGATACCAGCAAACAGTGCCTTGGATGATGTCTGTGCTGTGCCACTGCTACCCCGTGGTTCTCAATGTGATAGGGTGCTTATGAGGGGTGTCTCTAGGTCTGTGTTTCAGTAATCATGTCTGAATACATAGGAAATTAAGAGATAAAGCGATGGTTTTAGCAAACCTGGAAACGTGAGTGACTTAATAAATATCTCTGTTACTTCACTCCCAGATGTCTACTAAGCCTTGTAAAATGGTTTCCTGAGTAGCCTGGGTAATAATTATGGATTTTAACATTATCACAAATCTGACAATTACTTGCTTGAGTTTCATTTTTTTCTTTTTTTTTTCTTTTCCTTGAGCCTTCTCACCTCTTTCTTCCCAGGAGAGCTGAGTCTAGACGGTGAGCTGAGAACACCAGAGAAAGCAAGGCAGAGAGAGTACCTACCTAGTACATCTGCTCCACCCTGTAGTCCAAGTTTTGCACGTGTGCCTTATTTACGGCTACATCTAATCAGTTGTCACAATTTAAGGCCTCATCGACTGAGAATCTAGGAGGGTCTGTTGCCTGTACAGGAACAAAAGTACCACATTTGTCTTTCCAATCAATGTTGCTTCCTTTAAATGATGCTGTTGGCTGCAGCTCACCTCCTGGCGTAGAAGACAGGAGTCCCAAATAGAGCAGGGGGAACCTCCTGACCCTCATCTCTCCTTACATCCTCAGGCTCTTTTTTTTTCTTCTTGTTCTTGCATTTTGCGTAAGTAGCAAGGGCGCACTTCTAGACAAGACTCCCAAACATTTGATTGACAAGAAGTGAAAAACTTAGACCATCTCCTGTGGATAGAGCAGAGCTGTTCTCCAGGGCATGCTCCCTGGGTCGGTCCATGTGTATACATACACACATCAACACAAAGCTGCAAGAAAAATGAAATGTAATGACTGGGTCACTGCTGGGTTTTCTGCTTTTCATGAAAACTGTTCAGCTGGAGAAGAGCATCCAGCACTAATGTAAGTGTGTGATCCAGCACTAACATGTGTGCAATCATTACAGAATGGAGTTATTCTTCCCAGAAGATGGCAAACTTGGAGAAGCCAGTACTGAAGTTAAAAAGCTTCTGAATGTGCCTAGACAGGCAATACTAGAGAAAAGCCAGCAAAACATCCTCCAGATTGAAGTGATGCCACTCAAACATCATGAGAGTAGAGGTACTTCAATATTTTTAACCCAGATTAAATTGTTCTGATCTCAGAAGCATGTGGGGGGTTCCTAATGCTGGTGTCCTTGTGTCCTGTGGCACAGGGCATGATCGTATTGACCGATCTTCTCCTGGATCTTGTGTAAAGCCTAAAGCAGATTTGCTGGAGGGTACTGTCCAGTTGTCCAGCACATGAAGTGGTGTTTTTGTAGTAAGGACTGGTACCAATTGATGAATCAAAAGATTCAGTAAAATTAAAGAGCAGCAATGGGCCAGAGGAACTATTTCCTTCCTAAAGCCTTCCGTGTCTGAAGTGCAAAGACCTTTTCCACTAGGATCAGTAACATGAAGGGACCTTACAAAGGGGTTTATAGGAGTTCTCTCTCTCCATCTCCAGTTTCAGCATCTTGGGGATATTGCTAGCCTCCAGCACTGGCCTCTCGTGGCAGAAACACGTGAACTCCGGAAGCTCTGCTCCAGGTCTCAGATAGGGAAGCTGAGTACTCGAGTCAACACTTCAAATTTATTGATGTCTTGCACAAATATTTACGGGGCCATTTCCTCCCCCAGTGGCAGGCAGAGAGCCAGCAAGCCCGCTAATTTATGGCATGGTATTTATTGACAAAAATGTATAATTGTTTTGTGTTTAAGGAGAAAACTGTGGGTGCTGTTCTGGGGAAGGGATGTGTGAGCTGAAAACTCAGTGGGAGAGAGGGAGCTTGAGTGGCTTTTGCGGTAATTTCCTGCTACAGCAAATCAGGGGCACTGCGTGATGTGCCAGCACTGGGACCCCTGGGAGCACTCAGGTCTGTCGGAATTGGGCTCGCCTGTCGTTTGTTGTCCTTCCTCCAGCAAACTTCATTGACTTTGAGAGGAGTTTGAGGAACAATTTCAGGATCCAGATGGTAATCTTGCAAAGCTCCAACCCACATGGCATGGACACATGCAGCATCTCCTAGACCTGCTGGCCAGGCTATTTGACAGAAATACTGATACTCCATACTGAATTTCTCAGATTTTGTATTGCCAGCCAAGATGTCTCTACACTGAAAACTGATGGCTTTCAGCTCTGGAAATATATATTTAAAAAACAGAGAGACTGCATATTTGTAGGCTTCCAGCTCTGAAGTGGTGCCAGGGGGTTATCTCCTGTTACAGCCCGTGCAGCTACTACCAGATTCCTTCCCAGCTCAACCCAGTGTGACATCAAGCACAGGCTCAGCATTAACTGGAGTCCTGCAGACCCAGTCCTAAATATTGCTTGACCATTTCAAACTCAGTATGTGTAAACTAGAGGAAGCAAGAAGGCTTTGCCATACAGATGACACCAGCACATTGAGGTTTTCTCCCTTTTTTGACCCTTGGGTGAGAGGATGGGCTTTTTAACCACAGTGTGGCTGCATTTTCTCTTTGGCAGCGCTTTGTCATGAGCTATATCAGCAGCACAGGCTGGGAAGCAGAGCAGGGTAGTGGGCAAGTGAGGAGCCTGGTTGCTTTGCAGAGCTCCAGCAATGCAAACCCCAGCAGATCTGCACGAGGAAGGTGCCAGCCCAGCATCCAGGCACAGACAGAAGGATGCAAAAGTGACCAAAAGCTGCCTTCATCCATCCTCCCCTTTCTCCTTCAGCAATGGATCTCCCTGAAGCCTGGCACAGAGTCTGATCAAAGTGTTGCCCTTTCATGTGTGCATAATCACATGGAAGAGAAAAGTCACCAGAACTCTATGTCCTGTAATTCTATTATAAAAAATGCAATAAAGTAGGAGCATCCTTACAATGCTTTGTCACTGGCACGTGAAAAAAAAAAAATGTAAAAAAGCACAGGCATTAATTTAAAACAAAAGCAATATTACAGTAACTCTGTGTATAGTGAGAATTTCAATTTTAATTTTAGTTCATTATCTTTTTCCTTATTAAGAAAGGTAAATCTGCTTTGTGTTTTCATTATTTCATTAGCTCAAGAAACCTCATCAGTAACGACGAAAGCTGCCAGCATAAATAGCACAATTTTCATATGCGAGATGGAATAATTTGCTTAACCACCTATTCAGCAGAGGCTGGAGCTAACAATTAGAGAAAGCAGCGTGATTTGAAAATAAGTTACAATTGATTGTGTTTCAGTGGAAATGAAGTTTGGAATGTGCTAATTGGATTTCACGTACACACCTGAGCCACAGTAAGTTGACATGAGACTTGGGACACCTCATGAATGAAGACTCTTCTTAGGAAATGTACAAAAAATTGGCTTAATATAATATTTAAGACACAATTAAAGCACGATGCTAATGACACTCTCACTTCTCAGAACTGACTGTTGACATCTTCTTCTAGGATTTATTCCCAGAAGGAACTGTTCCTTAGGCCATGCTCTGAATCGGAAGAGCAACATTGTTCAGGTTAAAATGAAGCTGGAAAGTCTAAGGTGATATTTTGTGGCCTTTTTTGAAAGAAAACTTAGACTGGAGAGACTCTGCGCTGCATCTATGATCAAAGCGGGTAAGTCAGGTAGGCAACATCCAACTGGTTGTATGAGTGTCTCTGCGTATCCAAGGAAAAGATATCTTAATGAACTTTTCCACCTTCCCCTGTTCTGGTTTGGCTTCACAAAGTCATGTGAGAGCAGCAGATGGATCAGGGTTGGTTTTTTTTCCCACTGATAAACTTCTACAGGTAGCTTTATTTTGAGTGGAAATGCTAACAGACCTGTCAAACCTGTCTCAGTAGGATTGGACACTCTGTGCAGCAAAGATAGATGAACTGCTAATCTGTAGGCAGTGAATCCTCTGGGCACTAAGTCCTCTTCATGTGCAGAGGCTACCGAGACAAAAACAAGGAGGTGTTTGTTACTAATAGTTATATGTGCACTGTAGAAACCCATCTGCTAACCAGAGGACCACCCACAGGTTATTGTTTTGGACACTTAAACTGTAATTTTCTTTTATAGATGTCCTGCAGTACAGACTCCACCAGGATTCTGGTCTCTGGCACATACATAAGTATTGAGCACACTGTCAGAGCCCTAATGACTTACATGGCTCAGCCATTAAGAAAATATTTCAGAGGTTTTTAAAGGAGAAGTCCTGAATTGTTTATGGAAACCTCCTTGGATCTTCTTTTCCAGGAATGTGTTATTTATTGTGCTGGTACCACAAAGGGGTAGGGGAAGGCGCATACCCCGAGGAGGAGAAGCTGAGCTCCCTATTGCGTTTGCTGTCGTAACAAAGCGCAAAGGCCTAGTTCTGGTCTTATTCATGTTGGTGTAAATCATGGGCGATGTGGGCTGTGGACACACGTTCTCTTCTTGCTTAAGTGATGCCAGCACAGAAGTTGGCTGCTCTTTGCTAGTGGTTTGTTGGGTTTTTTTTGCTACAGGTTCCCACTTTGCCAGCCCCAGGGCACTGTCCCAATACCCCACTCCTGATGTAAAGTGACCTGGCTGGGGGCTGCCAGGTCCCTAAGAGGTGCACAGAGAAGAAAGCCAGAAGCACCAATCTGTGAAATATATTCATTTTGCCAAGCCAGGTGTGGAGGTTCACTTTAAATTGGAGACTTGAGGCTCAAGCCTCCAGAATAGCTTTGAAAAATCTATCTGCACTCAAAAATATTCATAGCATAGCAATCCATTTGGTGTGCCCATCAATGAATGATCCCATCTGTGCATGCAGCCACTCCACTCGGCTCTCCCGTCTTGCCTCCTCTTCGCTCTCCTGTTCCCTCTGTCTCTGCTCGCAGGCACACTAGCTCTTGATCAAAGCAGGTACAGACAGACTGACTTTTTTACATTTTTACCTGCAAAATGAGCTGCCTGGGTGTATTCACCTGCTGGGAAAGGCAGCTTAGCCTCAGGAAGGGCAAGTAGTCGTAGTAGGACTGACTTGAAGGAGTCAAGTCTTCTCTAGTCCGTCATTGACTTGCTGTGTGACCTGAGAAATGTCTTCACCTTTTTCTCAGGCTGGATTGCAAGACCTTTGTGTTAGGGGTAGTCTGTGGTTATGGATCTCTACTGCTAACAGGGGTATGTTTTAACATGCTTTTAATATTGTTTATTCTCTATCCTTATCTTTTCTCCCTGAAACAAATAGAGTTGTTTCCTGTTACGCCCAGTAAGACCAGGTGGGCTTTTAATCCTTACTGGCAAGGGGTTCTTTGGGGGTAAGGTGGCCATTTTAGTCATCAGTGTATTTGTATTACTGATCTGTTAAAAAGTAATATTGCAGAGCTCTTAAGCTGCACAGAGACATGGATGGTGATAGAGGGGAAACAGTGTCAAGTCGTGTGACAAGGGTCTCCCTAAACATGCTGAGTCCAGTGACAGGAGAGAGGGTGATGAATGAAGCTGATGCCTGGGACAGAAATATTATCAGCGTGGTACCCTGCTGTATAGCAGCTCTCCTGAGCACCTCCTTGCAACCACCGGTGCTGTCAGCAGTGTCCCAGCAAAGGAGGCAGCAGTAGCAACACACCATGAATATGCATGATGGATTTGCTCAGGCTGATGAGCAAGAGGCCAAGGGAAAGGGTTTCACACTCAAGAGTGTGAGCCTGGGCAGGGCTGTGTGCTGGAGGTGGGAGCAGTGCAAAGTAGGAATGTATGCAAGGTGGTATTGCTCTCCTCAAACTACCCTCTGGAGCCAGAAATTGAATTTCAGCCTCAGAAGTGCTGCTGAGGCTATAAACTGGTCGCTTGATTCATTTCGCTGCTTTCTGGCTGGCTGGGTTATAAATTGCCATTATTTCTGCATTAGATTTATATTAAGGGAACTGCAAGGAACTTCAGTCAAGGGGTCTAGCTCATTTCTTCTGTGTTTGTGATCCAGGGACAGGATTTTAGCAGGGCAGACAGAAACATTAGCAATGCCTTGCAGTTTATGGAGTGAATTTGAGCTTGTAGGAAATCCCATCATTCTTCCAGGACGTGCATTCATTAGAAACTAAGGGCAGTTATACAGATGTTGCAATGGGAGAGGTCACCTCATAATGTCTATCACAGCGTAGCCTTTTTCAGTGTAGCTCTAACTTTGCAGAATTCCAAGGGTTTAATTAGACTGTGACACTGCAGAGTCATGAAGATTAAAGGGCATTTGACTTCATTTTTTTTTTTCGCATGGTATTTTGTTTTTAAAATGTCATTGCTAAGTACTTTAGGGCCCTGTTTTGTCACTACATTATTTTTATTCTATGCCAGTGTCACCTCATTGATTTCTGGATGTAAGGCTGGAGGGTTCAATGCACCATGGAAATTCTGAGGTTGGCTTTGAAATGAAATCTGGGATTCAGCTCATTTGTCGTCTTGGGGAGTTTCCAGGCTGTGGTCACACTGTGTGTGTTCGCGTATGCAGAGAATGAAAATTCTGCCAGTTTGAGGTTTCTTCCTGGACTAATGACAAAGATCACTGCTGAGCCAATGGTCCCGTGGCTCGTCTAATGTCAGGTGCCTTCAGGATTAGTCAGGCCAGATGTGGGTTGTTAGGAAAAATGACTATTTTCATTAACATTACTTTAAAACTTGTTTTGTGAAAAAGAACTGCTTTTGGCATCTGCAGTAGAAAACACAGAATAAAAAAAGTTATTTTGAAATTATGGTTTTGGTTCTGATTTTGGTTGGGTTTGTCTCCTTTCTTTCCTGCTATCTTGTTCCTCTACTTTCTCATGTTTTTGCCCTGAAGAAGTTAGGGAAGACGGAGGAAAGAGTAGAGCACTCATCAGTCAGTGTTTTGAAATCTGAGATTAGTTTTTAGAAAAAGTTAAGGTTATCTAAAAATATTGGGAA
This sequence comes from Todus mexicanus, assembly GCA_013389965.1. Lineage (NCBI taxonomy): Eukaryota > Metazoa > Chordata > Aves > Coraciiformes > Todidae > Todus > Todus mexicanus. The sequence continues at coordinate 15,850 of WEIS01069509.1, forward strand.
AATGAATTTGTCAGAAAGAAAAGCTTAGAAAATTGCCAACCAGCTCCGCTTGAAATAAATGCTTGGGAAGCTGACAATAAAACATCACTGGGGTTGCTGGCTTGATATTTCCAAATTATTATTACATGTCGTGTCATATATCATAGAAAGTGGAGATTCCTCCTGTGGAGAAGCTTGGGTAGGCAGGGATCATCCAGACATCACAAACAAGGCTTGGGGCTGCTCTCTTTCCTCTGACTGCCTCCAGCCCAAGGGACGGGGCACGTTCCGCATCCTGGGATGCTCAGGGCTGTCCAGGCCAGCACAGTCTTACAGTGCTCCCAGCTGCTCTAGCAGTGGTTGCCTTCCCTTCTGCAGCAGGGTGAGGGATTGCATTCTTTTTATTCCTATGCGCTGCAAAGACCTCCTACAACTAAAACAAGAGGCAGGAAAGCAAAGACAAACTTGATTGTTATTCCCCTCTTTGCGATGTGCACGTGAGCAGACCACGAGGATCTCCCATTTAAATCCGAATGGTGTTACTCAGTGGCCCAAGTGTCTTACAGCTCAGGGAAAGGGACACTGCAACTGCTGTTGGGACACTGGAATTTCCCAGGCCTGGACCAGTAAAAAGGAAAAGAAATCTGTTAGTTTCACACATGTACTTGGTGGGTACAAACCATGTGCATACCATATGTCCATGTGTCTATCCGAGTACAGATATTTATGTGTAACCCATGTGCTCACATTTAGCACATCTCTGAGCGCTGGTGCACGGGGTGTGAGTGTGCAGGTGTTGTACACCTGCTTCTGTCCCAGGTTTGTGTGGTTGTTTGAGGTTATGGCTGTGTGTGTTGTAAGTACATGGTGTAAGTATATCATCATTTAAAGGCAGTAAAAGAT
>WEIS01069514.1:335-27662 GCA_013389965.1 Todus mexicanus
TTTGCATACAGCATGACTGGATCTGTACCAGTCAATAGTGCAGCACCTCACCAGCTGCTCCACAGGGGGAAGTAGTTGATGCTGTGGATCTGATTTCTATGCTCTAGATATTTGGGGGAGGATTTGCTTTTGGCTTTCCTCTACTACGGTCCCACAAAATGAATTTCCCTTAACAGTTTGGGCACAAGTTTTGTTATTTATATCTGACCGTGTGTAACACGCACCACAGTGCAGACTGTGGGGGTGATGGGGAGATAAAAGCACATTTCTAATCCAAACACACACACAAATATAGACACAGCCTACGTTTCCCTCTTCCCAGCTGCCTTATGAGGAAGAAGAGCTGGCTCAGAGAGGTGACCCTCCCTTAAATCAGAAAGACTGGTATAAACAACAGGGGAAATGGAGAATAGAGCCTTTTTTCCATTTCCTTTTTGGAGGCATTTATGAGAAGGCAATAAGTCCTTTGTATCAACTCATAATTTCAAATGATTATCACATAATTTCTGTAGGCAGTTCTGGATGTTGCCTATCTGGTTTAATCTGGATTGAGAGGTCACGTGGTTTGTTTTTGTTTAGACTAAATGTTCTTGATGTTTGTTCTCGTTTCTCGTATTGATATTCTTATTCTGAATTTAAGCCATCTTCCCACAAACGCTCCTAAATAATTGATACAAGTTGGCTATTTCCCTGGGAAGATGTATGTCTTAAAATATTTGCAAACCCCAAATTTGTATTAAGATTTAAGTTTGAATTGATATTTCCCTGCACACAATGTCTGTCCGTCTCCATTTTGTTTACAAGCAGAGGTTATGTTTTTGGCAAGTTGACACTTAATATTTTTTTTTTCCTGTGGTTCACTCCAAAAGGAGCAAAAATTGACTCAGATTGCAAATTCAAATGGAGTTTTTCCAAGTGCCTGTATTACAAGTTTCCATTCACCATCTGAAAACTGAGCAATGGCCCTTGTACTATCAGTAGGCACTTACGATAACAAAGCTAGTAAACATTTTTCATGGAGTTAGACTCATCCATCCCATGTTATCACTAAATGGAGTTCAGAAGCAAGGAAAAGGAGAAAGACACGACACACCCCACAAATGTGTTTGTCCCAAAGGAATGGGCAAAATGTACCAATTTATCTTCTAGCCTTGTAAGAGCAAGTTAGAAGAAAATCACTTTTTAGCTAAACAAAACAGGACAAAACTACAGAAATAAAATGGTGATTCTAAAATGAGTCTAGCAGCCAGGGAACTGATTTCAGAACCGTTTAAAATCAGCTTTCTCCATGGTGCAAAGTAATCCCACCCCACCACCACCCCCTTACTTATAAGTGTAGGGAGGGAAAAAAAAAGTCAGAGAAAAAAGGGGAAAAACTAAAAGACAAGGAAAAGCCTTTTAGGTCAGCTAGTCCATCTGCTGCTGACAGTATTTTCACATCCATGCGTGCTTTGTCCAGGCTACTTTAATTCCATCGCTGGGGCTTCCATCGGCTCTCAAGAGAGAGCATTCCATTTATCTGTTATGAGTTAGCTGTACAGATTTTTTTTCCTAAGTTTTATTTTTATTTTCATTGACAAACCAAGCAATAAAGATTGGGTTGCCAATCCCAAACTTTTCCACAGTACAGGTTGGTTGGTTGGTGGTTTTCTTTTTTTTCCTGAGAAAGAGAAAAAGCTTTCAAAGTAGAGAGTATCACCTCCCCCTTGCTACTCACCGTCACGAAACCCTGACTACAGAAGCATCTCATTCATCCCCTGAAGTGTAATCCCTGGAGAACTCAGAAATACTCCATAACCTGAAAACACTCTTTGTTTTGAAGGATAAGAAATAATGGACTGTTTCCACAGTAAAGGTAAAATGCGGGGTTTTGTCTTGAATTAGTGTCGGCTTTTACTAGGACATAAGTGTTTATATGTATTTCTGAACTAGACATATGTTATGATTCTGTATGTGTTCTATGCCACCTTAGCTTTACTACTAAGCAGAGTCTGTCCGTCTGGGGGTCCGCTTTCCAGAATCAGACAGTTTTGAGCCTGATCCCGATTTGCTTTACACCACTGCCCTCAATCAGACTGCTGCTATCAGCAGGATGATTGATGCCAGCGGGAAGCAAAGGTGGGTGAGACTGACCTCCTGCACTTTGCATTTCAGGGAGGAATCAAATTTTGCTTCCCAACTTTCACCTTTGGTTAGCTGCAAGCCATATCTAGCTTTGCAATGGGAAACAGTTGGAGGAAGGCTATATGGGGGGCGAAATGCAGCGAGATTGAATTCTGCCTGTGAATTTTCAGGCTGCTGTGCTAGGCATCCAGCTCTTTGTACTAACAGGAGTGCTAATATGATGTATTAAATGTCACACCAGCATCGCTGGGTATGCATATCTCTCCTGTTGTACTGCCTGTTTATGCTTATTCAGCTTTTTGAATAATTTAACACATTTCATACTCCAAATTACCCACAACAGTTTGACGGGGCTGCTGGCAGTTTACTTGAAACACTCAGTGTTAGGTCAAAGTAGGGCCCAAGCAACTGCTAAATAGAAGGACATTTCATACTTAGCAAAGCATAATTGGATGTATTCCTGCACATTTTTCTTTGAAAAAATAGGTAAATCCATGCTAATCTCAGCGACAGCACAAAAATAAAGGGTTATGCTTGGCACTGCAGTAGCCCTACACCAGGAATCATTTGGGCTGAAGAACTGTGGAGGCCACTAATTATTGAGAACAGATGAAACTAAGCAAGATGACATGGCTGTATGAGCATGGACTTGCAGAACAGAGGTGCCGATTTCCTTGGTGCAGTTAGGCTGGAGTTAGGGATTTGGGAAACTTCACTGACAACACTGCAATATTCTTCACGCATTTATTTGAGACTTGTCTTAGAACAGCCATCCACATGCTGAATAATGAACCTGAATGCTAAAGCTAAAGGTACTTAAGTTGCCAGCTGACTTGGAGAAGGAAAGATAATCTTTACGCTGTTCTCTCTATTCCAAAGGGGATGTTTACATTCTCCGGCAGCAACTTTAACATTGTCAAGAGAAGAGACGGCTCAATCTCTGTTTCTGTGTGAACATCAAGCTGGCCACATGCAGCCAAACCCACACAACTGTATTGTTGCTGCATTGGACCAGCACCTATCTCCTGGCTCGACTGGACTTGGAGTGCAGGGGGCAGATGTCTCAGTGAGTATATGGACCAAACGTGTGATGGTTTGCATTCATCCATCCCCTGTGCTCCTGGAGCCAGAGTCGCAGGAGGTGCCCATCTCCATCTTACACTGCAAATTCTTGGGCTTCACCTTTTGCTATCATTAATTAGCTCAGGCCCTCACCCTGGAAACATTTCTGCTGGAGGGGTGTAGTGGAGAAGTGGGAAAGAAGAAAATAGGGCATGGTCCTTGGCTGGACAGCTGGATCTGGGCATCCTGCTCAGGATCAATGTGAGTGGTGGCCCCTAAAGTGCTGCCGTTGTTGGGATTAAATTAGGAAGGTGACACTGAGCTGAGAGACACAAAGTACCTGGTGCGTTGTATATGTGCCTGTCTGGGATAGGGGTATATTTGGCCACTTAGACTGTCATGTCTTTGTCTTCTTATTATAAACAAGATGCAAAATGAGCATTTCTTCCACAGCAGTGCCAATTTACCCCACTCCTCCATGAAGTTGAGGCTGTGTGATAGTCCACACTGAACCATTTGCCCTCCAGACACAGGTAGCCCAGAAATAAGTCCGTGGAATTGGCAAGGTGCTTCTCAAACTGATTTTAGGATGTAGCAAGCAGGAGGTTTGAAACTGCTGACTGCTGGATGTGTGTGGCTTTGAGACACTCGTCACGCAGCAGACTGGGCCTAGGAGGAGGCCTGATCTCCCCCAGGGCCACCCAACCTTCCCTCAGCACCTCGCCACACTCTGCTCAGGCAGAAACCAGAAAAGGGGCAGGGCAGCAGAAAGGTGAGCGTTTTCAATTAAGACTTAAAAATCTCGGCCCTCACAGTGCATCAGGTGGGAGGAATCTCTCCCCAGCCCAGTGGCTCACCCAGGGCCTCGCAAAGTGATGATGCAGGGCCCAGTCAGCGGAGATATTTGCCAAGTGACAGCGGGGCTCTGATTGAGTGAACCTCCGAGGTCCAAGGCAGCACGCTGCTCTGGAGGATATGCTGAAAATCTTTCTCAGGGATTTGCACATCCTTACAACAACTGAGGGGCTGTAATGAAATGTTTGCTTATCATCCATTTAACCCGCTTCGAAGCAGCCTGAGCCTGCGTTGTAACCTCAGGTCAAAACTATTTTGGATAGCTGAAACTCATGATAAACACATGCTTTTGAAGGTTAGAAAGCCATCAGTGGGAGACATCAGATTCGCTTCTTTATTATTAGAAGGGGAGAAAATCCAGGAGTGTTCAGAGCAGCAAGTTTTGTATAAAACATGAAAAGCAGATGGGGGGAGGTGGCAGAAGGAAGGAGGAATTTTTTTTTTTCTTTTTTATACCAAACAACATTGCTTCTGCAGCAAATCCCTTTTCCTTGTAATTCAAGATTGTGCTTGAAATAAGGAGCCAGCTGCAGCCAGAGGGGAGCAGAGGGCAGCCTGTCCTTTGGGGTGTTTGATTGGCTTTTTCATGTGTACCTGATAATTACTGAGGAGCTGGTAGGAATCCAGTTGTGCTGCTGGAAGACGCACTGAGCAGCATCGTATTCACAGCAGCCCTGTTCGGTCTGAGATCTCTGAAAGAGGGAAAGCTTGTCACAGAGCAGAAGTCTTTACTAACAGCAAATTATGGCCTTACTTAAACTTCGTTCTAACTGGAGCCGCTAAAGGTCTGTTCCTACCATGGGGGTTTCAGCTGTATTAAACAAGCTGGATTAAGTATTTCACTTGGAATACACCCTTTTATTTCTCACCTCCACATAGAAATCCTGCTACTCCCTCTCTGATATGAGAAGGCTCCCAAAGCATTATTTCAAGCGCAGTTTCATGGATGTGGGTTTTAAGATCGTCATCAGAGTTTGGGGCTGATGAGGGGAGATTGGGGAGACGGGGAAATCTCATCGTACATGCCAGCCTGAACTACAGCACAGGGGAACCAGCAAAGTTTTTATTACTTTTTAATGCAAATCTTGATAGATGTTTGCATGTGTGTCTGTATACATACACATATACGCACACAAAAATCAAAGTCTCGGCCCTCAAAATTACAGTCCTGTACATTTAAGCCACCTGTCTCTGAGCAGTTTTATGTCTAAAGATCAGAGCTCTCTGCTGTAGCTTTTCCTTTTGTCCCCAGTACCAGCAATATTTTGACTAACCCAACAGCCACTGAACCATTGCAGAGCTTTTGCCTCAGCCTAATAATCCTGTAGTAGAAGATTTGCTGTCGTTTCAGCCAGCTACAGGTGTGATCAGCAAAGTGATGGCAAAGGAGGATTCCTCCACTGGGAAGACTCCTCATTTCCTCTCTTCCCAGGACCTTCATGATAAATGGGCTCAGTTTCCTAGTGAAATAATGCTATTTTTCCCCTCTTTTTCCCTAATGGTCAGAGATGGCAAACTCCCTCTGAGATCTATGCATTCAGCTTTGTTCTTTCTCCCTTCCCTGCTGTCGCCAGTAATTAAAACCGAGTGAAAAAAATGAACATGCTATTTTTTGAATAGATATTTGAAATTTAAAGTGGAAAAAAAAAAGTTGTGAAACTTGTCAGATCAATGATTTGACACATATTATTTAGCTGGCTCTAAATATTCTGGAGTGAGAACTTAGTTAACAACTTGTTAACAAAGCATAATTCGGAATAAAACCCATCTCTCTCTTTGCTAACTGCATTTGCAGTGTGGGGTTGGTTCTAATAACTCCATCTCTTCAGTACGAATGTGGTCCTTTCTACTGCAGTTTCTAAGAGCTTTTGACACTGCAAGGCACAGACCTAGGAAGGAAACAAAATAGAGAGTCCACCAAAACTTAGTGCTCAAGAAACTGCTGGTGCGAGTAACATACCTGAGTCACATGCAGGACTTATGTTGGGGAACTCAAGCCAGGACTCCTGGTCAGCGCTTAAGAAATAGATTCACCCTTCTAACTAAGCACTTGAGAGTGAAGAGCAATTTTTTTTTTGAGGAGAGAAGAAAATAAAAAAGAGGCTATTTTTCTCATACTTCCACTGTAGGCTGTTATCTCTGGCCAGATTAACATGTGTGGAGGGATCAGCGGGCCCAGCTTTCCCCTGAAGTGCATCCCTTACACTCTCACACCTGTAAACAATGGGTTTTTTCCACGTGAAACGAAAGGGCAAGCACATCCCGCTACCAATTTTGACTCTGTAGAGTGATGTAGCATATAATCTCTATTACTTTTCCTGTGATTTGTTAGTGACGGTTGCTAGGTAATGCCTTTCCCACTAAGCATCAGTGAGCTAATGTGAGGGCTTTGAGAATTTTTCATTATATAATTAAGCCCTTGGTGGTGCTGACTTATTTACAAAAGTCTCGTATCTTTTTATGTGAGCAACAACAAAAAGTTGTCATGCCATTACACACAGGGACACAAAAAGCACTGCTGAAGCCAATGTAATTTCTTGGCAGCGTTGCTGTGTTCTGCCTGCTTTTATTATTTGTTAAACGCAGCTATCAGCCACCCATCACAGTGGCATCTAGTTAGACTTTATGTTGTTTAAATGGAAAACATGACAAATATGGAACATACGGCCCATTGGAGGTATCACTAGAACCCAAATATCTCTCTGGACTCCATACTCCATTAAACAAATGTGGTCCCTTTGTTCTGACAGCGGGACACTTAGTGTAACTGTGACCTTTGCTTCCCAGGGACAGGACTGAGATACAGAAGAGCTACTTCAAGAGGATGTGACAGGCTAGACTGAAAGTGAGAGTGGAAATTTTCCTCAAGATCTTCAGACATGTGAACTTCAAGGTACTGTTAGTTTTGTTTAACGGGTGAGATGAAGAAAGGGGTGGAGAGCATGTGTCAGTGAAAAGATGTAGACACAAAATAAAAACAAACCACAAAATGTAACATTAAGAGTTTGTATCTTGTCAGGCTTCACACTAAATTTTAAGATTGGTAACTTCCATTAGAGGGGGAATACTTGGACGTCACAGTATATAAGACTGATGCCTAAAGTAACCCTGATACAAATTTGCTTAGTATCAAGGATGTCTAGCAAGTAAGAAAGAAAAAAAGAAAACTTTACAAGGCAGCTTTGATCGGCCCTGGCGCTGCGTGTGAAAGGCTAGCAGAGTTCTAAGACTGCCAGGGTAGTGAAAGAAGAGCCTTTGTAATTTTTGTCTTACAATTATGTCGCTCAGTCCTGTAGCCTTCATTCTCCCCGTGCAATTTGTAAGAGACGACAAGTCATTCAAATTACCTCTGTTTACAGAGAGGCTCAGTAATACAACACCGTGGTTGGGCAGATTCCATGAACTGCAGACCCCGTGTTGACAGATGGGGTTTGTGACTGAATATTTGATGGGTGCCGTGGGTGAGGCTATAGGGGAATAGCGAGAGAAGAATAGGGCACTGGTTTTTTTGAGCTGTGAGGTCACGTCGGTTACCAGTGAGAACAGCTTCCAGTGCTTTTCTATTGTGTTGTTATCTTGGTACTGGTGATGAAGTTTTAATTGGGGAAGGGCAAGGAGGATTCTGCTCTCCTCCTACACAGCTAAATAGATGCTGCTGCTACCAGCAACTTGGGGCAGGATTTTGGGAGCTGCTCGCTTTCCACCAGGCATAAACCAGCAGAAAGGGAAGAGGAACAAGGCAGGGATTGCTGCATTCGCACGCAGTGTGTCCTGTAGATAACGCTGATCTGGTGAGCAAAACCAAAATGATATGTCTGAAGATACAATGCCTTGCAGAGAATGGATGTGGCATAGACAGGGGTACAAGCTCCTCTAAACCAATTCAGCCTATTTCTATGGCTTGGTAAATTTTAGGACTCTCTGCTGGAGCCATCTACTATCAAGCTAGTGATTAAATGCAATGCATTTCCATTCTGTAATTAAAAAACCCCCAAAACAACCCACAAGAAAACAAAGCGAAAGCTCCACGGTCTATTGCATTGAAAGCCACTCCATAGCAATTAGCTAATATCAGTTATCTTTTTGCTGTGCAGGCTTCCCAATACTGCAAAGCATAGTTTGGCTATTTGAATGCTAACAATTATTTATTAGGTGCCTTCAAGCATTCAGGACCCCAGTCATGGGATCCCTTGTGTTTGAGGGCTGTAAAAACAAAGAATACAAGAAGAGTCCCCAACTAACATGCTCACAAAGTAACTACAAGGCAATTGGCAACAGATGAATACCGACAGAGGCTGAGGAGTACGCTGGGAATGATTATAGCAGAACTGTCAGCATGAAAGGCAGTGCTCATGAAATACCTCTAATCTAGCCACCGGTGATTATTTTTTTTTCTGGGCAATCAGCTCTTCCTCCCCACCCCTTCACCCCCTTCCCTGCAATATCTTACAGCATGTAGCAAGCATGCATTCAAAGGTGCTGTGCTCTTGCAGGAGACCAGCCTGTGTTCTTGTCTCTATCCAGGTGAGAGACAGAGATTTTTGAATGTGTTAAATGTCAGACAGAAGCAAGGGATAGATCCCCAGGATCCTGGCCCTGGGTTTCTCACCCTGAAGCAGAAGACAACGCTGTCATTCAGAACAGCAAGTTCCCATTCGCAGTTATTTGTCATGTTAATTACTAAAGACAAAATTCTCCTTCATCTCAATGTGCAGGTCAAACCAGAGAAGTATAGCACTTCAGAACATCAAACTTCGCTTTCATCTACGTGCAGGACATCATTCTGAAATTCCTTTTGATCGAGTAGGAAAAAAAAAAGGAAAAGAAAAGAAAGGAAGACAATTAGAAAGTTTGCTAGTGACTAGGGTTGTCATCTCCTTGTTAAAATCACAGAAAAAAGGAGCCTCTCTAGTCATTAGCCATTGGCTAGGTGTGTCCATAAACACACATCCTCATCAGAGCAGGTAAAGTGGGAGAGCGGAGAGCAAATATTGACAATCGCTTCCCTCAGTAGCCGTGCAGGACCCTCATCACATCATTCTTGCTTCATTAATTTAAATACAAGTCATTAGCTCTATTAGCTCCCTGTGTAGTGTGCTATAGGAAATCCTCTTGGCTCAAAACCCAGCATTTTTCACAGAAAGTGGATGCATATCATGACTGTAATTTACTGCACAGTGTACCTACGCGCTCCCACATTAGCTGTAATCTCTGTCGTGCTCACGCCAACATTCCAGCAGTATTTGGCATTTCACGACCGCAGTATTTATCACTGAAGTTCGTACAAAGTTGCAAACCCTAACAAGGCTTATCAGCTTTTACAAACCATCTCTGTCCACTGGAGTGTGACATGCTGAGTGTAATTCCACTCACTGTGCAGCCATCGGATGTGGAGGGGGAAGAGGAGGGGGGGCTTCAAAGCAGCATTTTGTATCACTTTAAATGAATCATGAAATCAAATGTCCATAAAGCCTCTGAGTTCCTGCAGGTGAGATGTAACCTGCACGCGGGGCACTTAGAGCAGTCTCTCAGTCAAAGAGAATCTTCTCATCATTACTGATGTGGTAATTACGCCCGGAAAAAGAGAGATGCAAGTGGAGAGAGACTCGGAGCTCAGTCCCAGCGGCTGGGCTGGGTGGCTGGGGACAGATCAGGCCAATCAGCCTCAGTTTACCTACTGTCAAGATAGAAATTGTCACTGGATTTATTTCAGAGACCTATCAGAAAGTATAATTAAATACGTAAATGCATAAATCTTTGTCTCTGAAGTCTTAAAAGGTTGTGGTATTGGTAGAAAGAACTTGATGACCTGCTTTTCTGCTGATCCAGCCCTAGATCTAGGGCAAGAGCAGCGACAATAAAGCTTGAAAAGGGGCTTGCAGTACCTGTGTGTTTGTGTGTCTACATGCCCCTGGGTTTATAACAACCCATCACCACCCCTTTCCTGCTCATCAGGCAAAAGTGTGACACACTGATGTGGGTGGAATTTGATTGAGAAATGAGCTACTGTTTGTATTGTCATCGCAGAGCTCTCTAAAAGTGTGAAGTCAGTATGAAAAAATCGGGATGTTAAAAATGAATGCTATTTTTTTTTTCCCCCTTTTTCTACTGTGTTTTCTGGTTCCTCAGTCTGTGTTCACGTCACTTGTGTAAAGTGGTGTTGGGCTTTTTGGTATGACTAGAAGCCAGAAACACCTCTTTTAATAACAAGACTTCACAAATGCTTGTTCTCTCTCATTTAATTCCATGATACTAGGAGTCAGACTGATAAGTTTAATGTCTTGAGGTAAATTCCTTAATTATTGTGTAGGCTTTCATTGTTCCATTGACTTCAGCTGAGATGTTACAGTGTACACCAACTGTAGGTGTGTGTAGACATACATGTAGGTATGTAGACATGTCAACTGAAGGTATATCCCCTAATATTTGGAATTTAAAAGAATAAGATCAGCCAAAGTTCTTGTACAGAGCACAGCAATGCATCCCCTGCCAGGGAAACCTTTGCAATGCCTGAAGAAAGGGATGGGAGATCTTAGAAAGTTATTAATGGATCATTATTCATTTAACTGCATTTTAAAAGCCCAGTGCTTGGTAGGTTTGAGTATGCTGATGCCCAATGCATTCCCTTGATAGCTTAACTGATTCAAAAAATGTTGTTTATGAAAAAGGAACACTTGCTGCTCCCCCTATTATTCCTCTCTCTCCCTTCCCCACCAACTGATCCTTTTCGGTGAGGTTTTTTGCAGACAGTGAAATCCAAGGCACAGACTTTTTGACTTGGAGCATAGGAGCGAATTCCCTGCCTGCATCTGTGACTGACTCATCCTCTGACTTCAGTCAAGTCACTTAAGTGGTGGTGGTGCTGCTGTTTTCTATTTCTGAGTCTTTAAAAAATGTATTTTGTTCTCCTCACAATTCTGACATTGTCACGTCTTTCTGGCTCTAGCAACAATCTCTATCATTTTAGATAAACATTCTCCTGTACAAAAATAATCACCCACAACTCATACCCTGAAAAAAAAAAATAAACCACAGTAGCCAAACCTCTAAATTTAGATTGAAAAATGTAGAGCTGTGTAGACAAGAGGATATTTTTCCAAACATGAGCTGATAGCCTTTTTCTCTCAAAGCAGTTTGGGTTATCAGAAATTCTTAGTCTTTACGTTTACAACTCAGTCTCCTGCTGGGAGCTCGTGGATGTGCTGGACCACCCAGCAGTCAGATACATACCTCAGCAGTATCTTTGCTTTGCCAAGGGTGAGGATGGTTTCACTGTAGATGTCATATAGCTGCAGGCTGATGCCCTGTGCCTCCTGATCTCATTTCATCCCCTCCATCCTCCATGCCTTCTCCTCACAGCTGGTTTTTGCATTATTTCTGCTGCTGTCTCCTTGCTGCCTCACCTCCAGCACCTGAGGAAGAGAAGGAAGCAAGAACAGATGAAATGATCTTCCGACTGCATTTTAGCCTGGCTATGCAAACATTTGTAGCAGCTGAAAACAGCAGCCGCAAGTAGATTCTTGCACCTGACCTATAATCTCGGACTCGAAAGAGTTCTGTTCAGCTGCATTTGGCAGTGGATCCTTCTGCCGTCCTGTTAATCCCCTCTCCTTCCCCACTTCACACATGCTAAAGCTGGAAGCCTATGGCCAGAGCAGCTTTACACCAAAAATAGTCAAATCCTCCTTTTTTTTTCCCTTCAAATATATTTGAGGGACCTGCAAGGAGACAAGCAATTAATTAAAAACTAAATAAAAGCAGGTTTTGCTGCATTTGGGGAGGCAACAAACTTGAGTGTTTCCAAATGTTCCCACAAGGCTCAGATTTTGAGAGAGTGATGAATCACTCACTGGAGATGTCTGTTTTTCTCCTCTGACTGCACAAGGTACCCAGACACCTTCTGCAGGCACTCAGCAAGAGCCCCAGCGTGTAGGCAGGCTGAATCCAGTCCCGTCGCCATGCAGTTAGTGCTGATTTGCAAGTGGATGGTGGTACTGTGTCCTCGGTTCTCACCAAGGGCAGGTCATTGGCAGGCAGCCCCAGGTCCCTGTGCAAGCACACTGTGCTTGGACAGTCCTTAGTTCTGTGTGATGCTGTTCTTGTGCTGCCCATGACAGTCTCTCCCAAGGATGCGTTGGTCTGAATGGAGAGCTCTCCTAATGTGGCTAAGAGCTCTTTGCCCTGCAAGGGTTGCCCCAGCCCTGTTTGGCCACAACTTCAAATTCCCTCAGTCTGCTCATGGAAAACTACATGGACATACACTAAAGATTATCCCCTAAGTTAAGTGTAGCTAGCTACTACACGGCAAATATATACCATTCTCATCTATGTAAGCACCTAAGTACTAAGCTACTACTCCCTTGATCTGCTTGGCATCAGATCCTTTGCTGCTCCACCAGCAGGTGGGTGGTGGCATCAAATGGCACTTGATGTTTCTTGGGACTCAGACATTCATGGTTTACTGTGAGGAACAGATTATGGAGTTGAAGAGTCCTTCACTGAGAAAGCCCTGACTTCAGATCCATAAATAAGTCACCCTCTGTCCAGGTTGCCTACATCTGTGACATCTTGAGTGCAGACAGAGGGAGGCTGTCAGCCTGGACACTCCAACAGATCTTCACTATCTCAGAGAGGCNTTTTTTATTTTCAGAAGTTGTGTAATGGACTGAAAAAAAAAAAAAAAAGAAAGGAAAAATTAAAAGCAGGTGAAATGGTTTAAATGAAGTATAGAACTGTAAGGAATATGTTCAAATGTGTCATTTTCTGATTTTCATCATGTCAGCTCAGTGAAAGACTTTGGAGATGTTTTACTTTTAAAGCATCACTTGCCTGGATTTCAGCCTTTGGAAAGAGCCAGAAAAAATACTGAAATCTGTGTGTAATCGAAGGGAAGGTGAGTATATTTAAGGTGGATGACACTGAAATGGAACTTAACTTAAAGATATCCTATGTCCATGGTATTTTTAGGAGTCTTGTCTTAGGACTATATCTCATTGTCAACATATCTATCAAAACATCACTGTGTTCCACTATTTCCCAGCTCTTCTGCCCGACCTGTCATCCCCTCTCGATGATTTTACTCCTCTGTTTCTTGGTAGAACTGTGCTAGTAATCTGGATTTAGCCCAGTTGTGGCCTTTCTGAGAAATGCTGGAGGAAAAGATGGTTTGAACTGAAGCTCAAATGTAAGTAATCCAGGTACAGACTGGACTTGGAATACTGCTGCTTAGCCCCATTTCTATTCTCCCAGCAGCCTGACTATTCAAACTAAACTAGCTCAGGGTGGATAGCTTCTTCTGAGGCAGGTGTAACCCGTTTCACCCCAGCTCTAAAAGCTGATTTTAACTTAAGTACTATCTCTAGTTGACACAATGTCTCATGTATGTTATATAAAACCAGCGCTGACTTTCAAATGATTATAATTTATTTTTACAAGTCTTTAAGTAGAAATTCAATTGCCAAAGCACTGCTCACAAAGGAAGCCTTTGAGGATCTATACATTAAAATGCATTGAAGATTTGTCCGTGGAGCAATGTCTGTCCTGGCTGAGACTTAGTGTCCAACATGTGTCATTAGATAGGAATATAGCAAGACACGAAAGACCTACCAGATCATTCCTCCAAGTCGGATGCTGTACCATGTTTAGTTACTAAGGGTGACTGTTTCACTTCAAGCCTACTTTCATGTCTTATGTTTAGAACTAAACTTCTTCACGTGGAGTGGAGTGTAACACTAGGACATGTCATTCAGGGAAGTGGTGGGATTTCTCTCCTTGATGACTTTCAGGGATCATCTACACAAACTCATCCCCAGTCTGATCTGGTGTTGGTGTTATTGCAGCTTCAAGAAGGAGGTTGGCCTAGAAACCTTCGCAGGTCTTTTTCAAATATTTTTTCTATGATCTTACAGTTCTGGTAAGTGTGTTACAGTAAAATAACCAGATGGATTTTTTTGAAGTATAGAACAGATACCCTGAAGGCAGAAAACAGTATGTGGAGAAGACGACATGGATGGGGGTGTAGGGGGAAGACACTCGCTTCTTTCCATTTATGAGTTTATAGAAGCAGGACTTCTATAAGGAGTTGAGAAATTTGTCTTGATTTGGAGATGAGAAAAACAAACACTTCTGAGTAGCTGTTCACAGTAAGACTGCCTGGCTTGTGATCCTCATCCTTCCTTGAGAAGGGTAGACAGTGTTTTAAATGTTAGAGCAGGAACCAGACTGACCCTATCTAATCAGTTTGGTGTACATATCTTTCCAGTAGGGATTAAATATGTCTTGTCTCCTGTGGTTTTATTAAAGGGCAGACAGGAGGCAAGGAGCCTTTTACTTCTAACTATGTTTCGTCTGGTTGCTGAGGTATCTACTGCTAGGGGAGAAGGAGGGAAGAACAGCTAAACCTCATTGCTGTACTCAAAGCTAAGGCAGGAGAACCCACTTTGTGGTGGGGCTGGGTCCGTATCTGATGCTTGCTTCCTCTGTGCACGTGGTAGAATCAGCAGGAGAGGGGAGTAGGAACAGTGTTGGAAAGGGGGAGATTTATAACGTGCCCAGCATCCCCCACTGTTGCCTCCAGAGGCAATAGTCCTTGTGCACCTGGAATGGTTTTGCAGCCAGGATTGCTCAGATAACGATGCCTCATCCTGGGATGTTGTATAGAAGTTTAGTTTTACACTTCAGACAAGCCACTGTCTTTCTCTGCCTGTTTGAATACACATTGCTCTTACTTCATCTGCCAAAACCTTCTGCTGTCACTAGAACCGATAGTTTTTTGTGCAAAGCCAGACTTCTTGCACTCAGCAAGGGGAAAGACCAGCTCCGGCTGTTCTGCCAGTAGATGTCCCTGCATGCACGGCTGTGATGGCCGAGCAGCGTCTTCCCTGGGAACACTGACTTCCAACACTTTGAACTTCCCATCATTCCTGATAGGAATTGTTCATATGTATTTTTTTTTCCTCCTCTCCTCCCATTTGGGCTTCTGATGTAAAGTTTAACCAAGCCCCACAAATACTGAAGTTGAAATTAAAAAGAAAGTTCATTCTTTCATCCCAAAGCACTCTCCACTGTCTATAGGTATCTTTGTGTTTGTTTGTAGACCACAGGGCACCCTGAGTACTGACACTAGACAAAAACCTTGAACTGAGTCACCCTGTTCTGGTCTTCACTCCTGTTCTGCATCATGCATTCAAATAACTTCCACATTTTTTCCCTTCCTTGAATTGCAGCCTTTTCTTGAAGCAGACATTGCTTTGGTGCACTGAATTGAAGAAAATAAGACCAGATGAAACCACAAAGTGCTGAGCAACCGGGTCCTTGCTGCTTGGTAGAAGTCACTTGGCAGTTTTACAGATGCTGAGTCTCAACCTTCAGCCTGTAAGGTGTCTTTTCTAAGACGAGAATTTATCAGCTGGCTTCCACAGCCACATAAGTGAGTTTTTAGTATTTTCCACTATGTTCTGCACTCTGTATTATAATCCTGCAATTATGTATTTGCATGCCTACTAAATTAGCACCAGAAAGTTATCTTTAAAAGTGCAAAGACTGTCCCTGCTACTCTTCTGGGGAACATGGGAATGGTAATTGTTACAGAGGAAAATTACCTTTACATAGTATCGATATTTTTTTGCCCAGCTGCCCATCATTCATTGATAGGTTCTTCCCAGCACAGGAGTGAGAGTGGCTGTGCTGGCAGCCTCAACTCTGCGGCTCTTGGCCATCTGAGGAGAGCCAGGCAGCAGGCAGAGTTCTCGCACCAGCAGCTGCCCGTGTCGGTGCTGCCACCAGCCCCATGACTCGTGGGGGGCATGAGTGACCCACCCCAGCAGCCTCTCATTCCAGCTTTGAAGTAGGGGTAGCAAGAGGCTTCAAAAAGATGAGAGCCACAGCCATGAGTCAGGGAATGACTAAAGAGATGATTGGTGGAATCTGAGTATTTATTGATTTAAGAGCATTCTTTTCATTTGCCGTGCTTTTGTCTTCTAAGGCAACTTTCTTTTAAATTTATGTTCCACATTGTCACATCAGGAGGAAAATACATGAGAAATGTTTTGTTATTTCAAATTTATTGCATATTACGTCAGCTGGCATTGTGGACTCACAATATGTAATGCTTCATAAATTATGAAAAATAAATGTTTTATGGGCTTACTACGCACTCTCTTTGAAAACCGTTGAGCTGGGGAGACTCACTGACCCCCGTACAAATTAATGTGCACATTATTTTCATTATTGCAGCTCAGATGGGAAGTTGGAACATCTTTATATATTTATTTAGAGGAAAATGAGGACAGAATTTGCTTGAATACAGTTAGTTTTTCTTGCAAGAAGCAGGTATCATTTCACCCAGCTCATAACCTATTGCTTCCCTCACAGTCATTGTTATTCCAGGCCAAAGCTTAAACTCAAAATCAGAACTGCAAGGGCTTAGCACAAGCTTCCAGAGGGCAAACCCTGCAGCCTTTAGCCAGGCAAACTAAACCTCCAAGTTGGTGGGGTTTTGCCTACGCAAGGACTGCGGCGTTTGCAGAAAACTAGAAAAGCAGAAGTCAGGCTCCTGCAGAAGGGAAGGATATTTCTACACAACTTTCCAGCCTTGCCTTCCCTGCGCGTGATGGAGAGCGACAATCAAACGAGAGCCGTGCATCTCAGCGTCAAGGGCGTCAGCAGAAGCGAAAAGCTAAATCTCAGGGCACTGGAGATCTTAAACCTTATTGAACGTAGCTGCCTTCAGCTCTGAGTGGCAGAAATCGGAGGGAAACGTCCTCACCCGCCTGCATGGAAAAGTGTGTCGTCCCATTTTCCAAGGAGCAAAAGTTCACTCCAACATGTGTTGCATGGGAGGCGTGCGTCTTTGGTGGGGGGAAAGGTCACGGTGACGTGAGGTACAAGGAATGGTGAAACACTTGCTGCTTTTTTCTTTTCTTTTTTTTTTTAAAAAAAAAAATAAAATATATATATATTTACTTTTCGATCACACCCAAATATTTCTGTTACTTGCAACAGGAGGGCAGGTGTTGCAGCTCTGCCCTGGATGTTTTCTTCTATCACACAGATCCACCCCTGTGTTTCTAATAAAGCCATCAACAGCATAACCAGGAGCTCCCTGCATGGGCTTAAGCA
Source organism: Todus mexicanus (assembly GCA_013389965.1). Classification (NCBI taxonomy): domain Eukaryota; kingdom Metazoa; phylum Chordata; class Aves; order Coraciiformes; family Todidae; genus Todus; species Todus mexicanus. Next base: position 17,496 of record WEIS01069514.1, read on the forward strand.
ATATAAGTCACTGCTTCAGAGGACTCTCTTAACTTGGGGCTGGATGGACTGAAAAATCTTCCAAGTTATTCTCTCCTAATTCAAGTCAGCTGAGGCATCAAAATGTCAGGCGGATGGACAAGATCCTTGGCTGGAGCCCGCCTATTTTGTGCTGCTGTTAGGGCTATTGCAGTCAGCACTTAGACTTTTTTTTTTACATTTTTACTTTTTTTGAATCAGTGAGCTTATGAGAAATTACCCTTTACATAAGCACATTGAAGGAAATTCCTGTGTGCTTTCTAGTGTAAGAGGCCATGCTCTAAGGATCTGAACTTGTCCTAAACTGAATTAAACCACGCTACTTATCCCCCAAACACAGTTTTCCTTCTGTGCTTTCCCTCCTTTCCTCTTCCTTTCTCTTCAAATTGCTATTAAGAATTATTGGATTTAAAATTGCGGCTAAAATATAGTCATTATTACTTGGCCAAGGCACAGTGAGAACTATTTTCCTGGCAGTTGTATTTTCTCAGCATTATTAACTCAAATCGCACTCGCCTTAGGGACTCTCTGTTAGGGAGATGCAAGAGAACAGATAAAATAAGCGAAGTGCCCCTCAAGTTCATGCTTTCTTTGTATTTTTGCGGTGGTTTTCAGAGTTGGAAAGAGATGTTGCCTTTGCCTCTTGGATCCAGTGGAGGGCAGTTAAGTATCACGATTCAGAGCTGAGCTGACTTGCACCGCGATGCGACTCTCTCGAGGAGGCAATCGATGATTGAAATTAGCTGTTCTTTGCCTATGTGAAATACCGCTTAGAAATACCTAAAGAATTAAAAAAAAAAAAAAGGCAAGGAAAAAAAAAAAGAAGCAAGAAATGGAAAGCTTTTCAATTTGAACTGCTTTGTTAGTAGAGCAGGAGCAGATCTAAAAAGTTTTCTTCAGCATTTGAGGGGGGAAAAAAAAGAGTCTTATATCCATATACACTAGTTTCAAGTGGTTCCTTTTTATATGTTAATCAGAATTTGCAGTATATGGATACTAATGAAAAAGTTTCTGATTTTCCTTTTGCTTCCTGGCCTCAACTGTCTTTAGGTTTTAATACTATACTCATGATTTCAGCAGGAAGAATGACTTTTAAAGGCAAATTTTCCTTTCTTGGTGTCTCAGCTGTAGCAGAAAGAATAAGACGATTCTCAGGGACTGGGATTACAACGTAAATATAGCCATCATTGAAACTACGACTAGGTTTGAAATGTTCCCCTAAAAGAAAAGTTTAACACAAACATTCCAAGCAGAAACAGAAACCTGACCATGTTCCTCTTAAAAATGGGTTTCCTTCAACTCCTCTGGTTTATAGCACATACCCTTGGGCTATTACAGTCTAGGAAAATCTGAAATAAAACCCACACTGTTTTCTGGGTCTGCTCATGCATCACTTGGTCAAAAAAAAAGTTTAGGGCCTCCCAAGAAATCTAAGGTTTAGGTCTTCCTGACATGTGTGGTTTCTTTTTAAAGAAGAGAGTCTAGTGCATCCTCACTGCAAAAGACATAATTTAGTTCTGTTCCCTTTAAAAGGAATCCCAGGTGGATTGAAACAAATGTTTGTAATTGCAGTTGCATATAAATATTATTGTGGTCAGCATCCTAGTTGTTTTTCACATTAGTAAGGTTATTTACTTTTCAAATTTTATTTGCTTCCGTCGCTAGTCTCGTGCTGTGGTAGTGTAAGATCAGACACAAATAACTTCTTACACCGAAAATTAAGTTTCTTTAAGTAACTATTTTAAAATGGTTGCTTTTATGTTTACTGCTGAAGGATCTCGAGCACTCCTGCCAGTAAGGGAAGTATTTATTATCTCTCTTTTACAGATGAGGAAACTGAGACACTGTGAAATTAAAAGCTTGGGGAAATTAGTACACAGTAAATTACGGTGTGAATTTACTGTGCACTAACCACCCTGCACAAGCTCATCATGTGGACTGGCAAAGAAAAAGGATTAAACTCCCTTAAATTATCTCACATTTGCCATGGACAGACAGTTACCATGGATCAGCTGACATGCAGCAACTCTTAACCCGCAGCGAGTCGTTCGCACAGCGAATCCCCTTGGAGGAGAGGAGCAGATTCATGGGGCACAGTGCTGAGCAGCTAATCCGCTGCAACTTTATGCAAGAGTTTATTAGTCACTAATTTCCCCAGCTAGCCAGAGCCTAAATGGTTTACCTAAAAATCACAGAAGGAAATCTCTGGCAGAATTCAAAGTCAGGCTTGAGTATCCTCACAGTCTTGGTTGCAGAAGCTGACAGCTAAAAGCAAAATATCAGGAGGAAATCAACTTTGTATTTTTGAAGGATGGAGCATCTGCAAGATGTGTCCAGGCAGTGTACGGGTTAAACTCGTGAATTAGAGTGATGGAATCAGAAGGTGAGTCCTCGCATTTAAGAACTACTTTCATGTCTCAGAGGTTTTGGTATTAAAGCTGCTTCCAACATAGTGGCAGTGCCTTACAGACCAGCCCAGCAAACCTGCAGGAGCTTGTTCTGCAAAGCCACACGGCATCTGTCTGTCCTGGGAATCCCATCGGACACCTCCTCCAGCTTCATGGCTTGGTCGGTCTGTGTGTGTGTGTGTGCAGGACACACCGCCTCCATGGTAACCTGCTTGCCAAGTTTCCTTCCATCTCAGCAGTGCCACTTCTGGAGAGCAGAGCCACTGGATATGACCACCACAACTCTGGTCACTGTTCCCTGGTCCCGACAGTGACCTCTGAGCTCGGGAGGCTGCCGGCGAGGCTCCAGGAGTGACCTCCTTGCCCTGCCGCATGCTGAACGGTTGATGTTGAAATGACTTTGGCAGGAGCACTCCCCATTGTGTCTGACCCAAGCTGGAGAGATGAGCATGTGGGGAGCTGGGACAAGGGTTGGCTGGTGGGAAGACAATTCCTGACAAGTTCATTCCACTAATAAACAAAGACATAAATGATGACGCTATAAAGAAGAAGCAGGATTCTCTGGAGAAAGCCCTAGAGAGACCTAGTAAGGAGGAGAGATGTTTAGACGACAGTTTAACATTACACCACTTTGTAAAATATGCTCTATTTTAGCTCCGAGCTCGAGTCCAGTTAGAGCTGCATCAGAGCTTAGGAAACAGCGTGTATTTTAATGCCCAGTGCACAGGAATAGCTGTTAACTAGTACATTTAAATGTGAAAAGCAGAACTTTTCTCTGGGGAACATTTTTTTTTCTTTTCTTTTATGGATTTAGTCTTCATAGTTTACATTGCAGCTCTAGCATTCCACTGGCAGTCATTTATCTAATGACTTACATCTTTCAGGCTGTGAAAAATGCAGGATAACAGAGAGAGAGACAGTGAGAAAGTGGTGGTGGTGGGGGGTTCTTTTTAATTTGCATTTCAGGGCTGAACCTAGTAATCATAAATATACAGAAGTTAGCACCTTCCTAACATCTCTCTGCTATCTTATTTCCAGGGCATTACAATATGAAAACTATGGGATTAGGGTACTATATACTTCAATCTTTCTCACCATCAATGCCCGAAGTGAGTCTAAATAGAGCTGGATTTGCTTTTGGTATAGCTGAAATTAAGACAAAGGGATATGTCTGAGATAATATTTTTTTTTTACCCCTGTAGAGCTTAATCTTAGAAAATGCCTGTCTGTGCTGGAGAAATAGCTCGCATGTAAGATGACAATCGTCTTTTATAGAGGCAAACCAGACTTGCTGAGCTCTAAAGTTGTAGAGGAAGAAGCTTTACAGGTGTAATTAACCTGTAGAATGCCCTTCCACAAGATACTCTTCAAGTATTGGCACTAATACCATCTGTCTTCATAACTCAGGGCATCAGTGGCCTACTAGCTGAGATCAAGAAGCAATCTACTGTGTCCCTTCGTGACGTGACTCCGCTGAATGAATTAAGAGGTCGTGATGACTTTTGTAGTAATGGTCGCTGCTGGAGTTGGAAGAGATTTTGGCTTTGAAGGGAAAATCTGCAGTTATTTCCAGAAATAAGCAAGAGGGTGCAGCATGACACCTCTGACGAGGACATCCCGGGCTGTGTGATGAGAAGAGGAAGGTCTGCGTGTACCAGGGAGGCTCACGAAGGAGAAAGGTAGGTGATGGCAGGGGTTTACATGTGTTCTTCAGCTCCCAGAAAGCTTGAAGTTGCTAACTGAGATGGTGGACAAGTAGGGGCTTGTAGTGCCTCAATGAGTATTGCTGATTTACAAAGGAGCAAAAGTGAAGGACTAGAAGGTCAATGCGGTCCCATGGCTGGGGCTGAGAGTTGGTCTTGGGCCAGGAGCAATTTGGTGATCAGCACAGCTGTGCTTCTGTGAAGCATGTGGGAGGCAGCTGGTGCCTTCGTTTTGCTGAAACAGCTTAGGGGCTGGTGTACAAAACCTTTGAGGGAGATGGCCCAGACCCCAGAGTGTGCACAGTGTTGGAGGAATGACCACTAGACTCCATCTGTTGAATCTGTTTCACTAAAGATTTATCTGTAAGGAGAGAAAAGTAGAAGCAAGGATGCATGGATGGAGTTCAGAGAGATGATTCTTGATCTGAGGATAACGATGTTTGATCATGAGCTGAACTCCTGTTGTCTGGTGCCATGAGGACTTTCTACAGTGGCATGAGGATCCAGAAACACTGGTTCTCAGAAACTTTAATACCAAACTCATGGGAAACATTTGAACTTTAGATGACTCCAGACTTCGGTTGCAGTTTAGTAGGATTTTAAGGCTGGCGCTTTATATATATATATATATATATATGGCATATATAAATACACACACATACAAAATATATATATGTATGTATTTATATATATATGCCTCAGGGTTTTTTTGATTCTATCAAACAAATTCAGTAACTCTCTTAAACTACAACTCGGGGAGATGCTCTTGCAGGAAGAGATTTGATGGAGCCATGCTAAGCATTGGGGAATTTGCATCAGAGCTTTTTCAAATGTTTCATTCAAGGCCAGCTTGTTGTTAACCTGAATATTTGATTTGAAGTTATGCTGGTTTCACATGTCAGGCTACCCTGGCACTGCGTCAAAGTGGTAGGAGGAGAGACTGGAGGGGGGAACCAGCAAGTAGGGAAGGATTTTATTATCAAAGCAGAGGACTTAGATTCAAAAGTAATCGACAGAAGGAGATTACTTCAGCGCGTAGTGTAGACAAGGGCCCTAACCCAATAAATTAGGCCACCCCCTCATACAAACACAAGCCTCTCCATGTGTATTACTAGCTTCATCCAAGGACAAGGAGATGGTGCCATCACTTTCCTGTCAACCTGGCCAAACAGCAGGCTTGCTAAAGCCCAACTCTCAAGAATATTAATAAAAATAAATGATTTTACCCTTTCTGGTCCTGCTTGTAGCAGGCTGCTAATAATGCCTTATGAGGCTGCTACACAGTTCAATCAATAGTTTGATTTTTCTGCCCTAGAGCTGCCACAAACACAAACCCCACGCTAAACCAGCTGAGCAAGGAGCTGCCTGCAGAGACAGGCAGAGATAGTGAAGGGGAAATGCAGGACACGGTGCCTTGTGACTTCTAGGAAACTTGGGCATGGACCGCTCCTGCCAAGCCCCATCCAGCACAACTGCTGCCACATCCCACTGAACCCACGGATGCTCCTTGATGCCCGGTGCTGGTTATTTATTTCTTTCTGTGTCACCGATAGAAACATTCGGGCTTGACAAAGGGAGAAAAGTGATTCGGCGTCCTTTGACTGAGGGAGGTTGATTTTCATTCGAGACAGAATGGCTCATTTTTACCTTTTTAGCTCCTGGAAGAGTAAAAAGTGAGAGGTCAAACCTGCATCACCATGACAACCCCTGCAGCGAGGGTTTTTGAGCAGATGAAGGGGAGTGATAATGGAGCTGAAGTTTCTGCCCGTTCTCATAGTCACTGGGCATTTTGGTGTTTTGTTGTTGTTGTTTTTCTTTTTTTTTTCTTCTCCCCCCGTTTCTTTTCTTTAGACCCTGCAAGGTGTGGCCCCATGCATATTTTTCAGGGTCTGAAGGATAACACTGGCCAGTTTAAAATGCTGCTGTACTCTGTTTGAGATCAGTCCTTGGACGCACGTAGGGTTATATATAAACCATATAAAAAAAGGAGATCGTAAGAGCTAGTGATGGAAGATCAAATATCCCCTCAGATGCATTCCCTCCGCTACCGTAGGTACGACACGCCAACAAGTGCAGTCATATCATCAGGTTTGCATCAAAAGGGAACTGTCATCTCTGCCTTGCCTGACAGCGCCTTCGGAGTCCAAAAATAAGCTCAATAAAAACAGCCATTCTCTGAGGAAAAGGAAGCATTGTACTAATGAAGAAATTCAAAATGGGGTGGGTGTCTAAGGAGGTACATTCAGGAGGGGTTACAGGTCAAACTGGAAGCTTATTTGGGATGCTGAGCTCATGCCCTAGTTTCCTAGACCTGCACAAGAAGGAATGTGTAAGAACAGATTGCAGATAGCTGAGGTTACAGCTACGGAGCAAAACCAAGTTAAATTGAAGTCACACAAACAATCCCCCAAATTCTCTCCTACCTAGAAACTGAGCCTACTCTGGGGAAAAACAAGCAAAAGAGCAGATTACTCATTTTTTTAACATCTCTGGTTATTCTAGGTACCTACTAAATCTGGTATTTTCCTAAGATGGGAAACTTTCTTGGGCTGGAGTATGTCTCCTTTGGCGTGCAAATGTAGGACCTAGGATAGGTTGTCCTCAGATTCCTCGTAGAGCCTCCAGGTGTTGTCCTTTGAACATTATGCTTTTTCAGAAGTTTTGTAGCCTCCTTTTCTACCTTGAGGTTGCAAGAAGGTATTATAGTGTCAGAAAAGTTAATTTTGCTGGACAATTTTGCCAGAGTCAGACTTTAGTGAGATCTATACAGCCATCTGATCATTATGTGGAGAAGAGGAATAGTCAGAGTTAACAGTAAAAAAGTTTTGAGTGGCTATAAAATCTCGAGTTGAAGCTGTTCTCTGTGCCCAGAGGATTAGGTTAAAGCTTTTGCAGTGGGGATGCATTATTCCATTTTTGCCTAGTGAGAGGTTTCTCATATCTTCTTCCAAAGTGGTGGATGTGTCCCTTATGTCAGTACAGAGCTATGCAGCCCATCATCTAGAAGGGCAAACTGCAAAGAAAGAGCACAGCTATGGTCTGTCTACCACCAGATTTGAAACAATAGCTGCATCAACACATCCAGCCAGCAAGAAAGCAGAGCTGGGCTATTGGGATCATCCTGCAGCTAAATCAGAGCGATAGTGATATGATGTTGCAATAGTAATTCACTCCTCATGCTGATCTAGAAGAAGAAGCCAATTCAGACTTTCACAAGCACAAAGGCCAGCACAGAGCCCTGTGGGACAGTATGAAAGTAAAGAGTAATAAGTTCACATGAAAAGAAAGTGTGGGTTATCAATTGAATAAATCCGGACCTGGCAGAAAACAGGCAAGATAACTTCTGGAAAGGCCTTGGGTTATAATCTGTGCTTCAAACAACTGATTTATGAACTGCTGGACTCCTGTGTTTTAATCATCCAATCTGAAAAATTGGGTTAAATATGAGACCGCTCTATGGGAGAGGATTGCAGCGACATTAATTTAAACAGGATGTTGGAGAATGACAGAAAATGCAATTCCATTGGCCAGTGATGGGTCAGAAACCTCAACTTTCCTCTTCCTGCAGTGACTGGGCTCTCCTGAGTCAAATTTGAACTTTAGCTGTGGTCTCAGAGAGGAGCAGATCGCCTGTCTGCTGGGGCATCTCAGGACAAACTCTTCTTGGGAGCTCCTTATTTGCGGATGAAATAATACATGCCAATCACATTGGTATCAGACCATTTAGAGGCTTTAATTACATTTATTTGATTTTTATTCCTCGCTGCAACTCTACTCAACCATTTCCAGGCACAGCGGAGTCAATGAAACCTGATGTTGTTTTCAATTTACTAACATCTCTTCGAAAAACAGGCTCATCTCACTGTGGAAACGTTCTGAAAGCAAATTGCAGCCACTCCTCCTAACCCCCAAGAATAATCAAGTGCCAAAACTTTATGTTTTGGTTGAATAATATTTGGAGATAAATGATACCTGGCCATTGTGTTTTCACTGAAATCATATCTTTAACATTGCAGGTGATTTGGCTGCAGCTCACAGATTTTTAATTGTAAGAAAAAACTTTGCCAAAGCAATAGAGTGCTCAGTCTCAAGATGAAAACCAGCCTAGGAAAGACTCGTGGACTGGCGCACAAAGTGTGAAATACCCCAGAAGCTCTCTAAGAACTCAGTACAGTATCATCTAACACTTGGGAGAAGAAAACCACAAGCAACACGTGTTTCTCCAGAGCTGTTCCTGCATACCTTTCATCCATGAAAGATGCTGGCATGGTGAGCAAATATTGCTGTCCATGGGTTAAAGTTCAAATGCATCACTTGAGTAGATGAGGAGTTCAACTAGGGCAGAATGCCTAGCCATTTCCTTCAGGGAGTGGTGACGGTGGGGTGGGGAGAGCTGTGGGTGTGTGGAGTAGGATGCAGACAGCCACAGCCCTTGTACAGCAATTACCATAAAGATTAAATAAAGACAATAGCCTAATTTCACGTGGAAGTACACTTTAATTAAGTCTCTGCAGAACAATGAGCTGCTTCCATAAGAGCTGTGAAAATCATCACTAGGGACTGTCCAGAGGAAGAGAGAAACAAACAAGAGAAGGTCTCTTTGTATAGAAAATATGTACAGGAAGCTGTTCCCAGTTAATTTACCTAGGAAGAACTAATAACAAACTCCAGTCTTTTGCTCTCTTTTTATATCTAAACCCCATATCCTGGAGTCTCATGGTGCTTAGCACACTGAAGGAGACACAATTCATTTGCTGACTAATTGCAAGAGCGTTGCAGTGTATTGTGTGTGATGCACACCAATGGGCTTAGCTAGGCTGAAAGGCAATTGCTTCTGGGCTGGAAACTCTTGTGCAAGATACACTTCAGGTGTATAAGGAAAAATTCTGTTATTCCAACAAAGCTCAGGAGGCATTCTATATGTTAGGGTCAGGTATAGACTTCAGGAGAAGATGCTAGGAGAGCATCACCTGTAAAAGTCTCTTCACTCAGAATACTTTTTCAGTTGTTTTCTTTATCTTTCTGTATGGTCAGAGTTCCTAACACACTGAGGTATTGCATGGAGATGATCAAATTTGCCATCAACATTTCTACAAAGGCCTGGATTCATTGTGTGAGTGCAGGTAAGCTTGGCCAAGTTCATCATTACTCTTCCAGAGACCAGGATGTTCCATAAAAGAATTTCAGCTGCTGGGTGTCACATTGGCACCTTAGGACAACTTTGAGCTTGTCAACACCTACAGAACAGATATTGTCATTGCAAAGACAGAGTTGAGATGTTACCTAAACCTCAGCCAGATACAAATCTTCATAGAGTGCAGGTTCCAGAGCAGTCTGGTGATCAGCTTGATGTTTCTGAAATGTGATCTTGCCTTGAAACCTGTACGAGTAGTGAGTATAAATTACCAATTGTCTATTTGTAGACCTCATAATATATTAGAGACGATTTTTAAAATAATTATGATTTTACTTTAAAAACATTTTATCCCTTTAGAGACTGCTGGTAGCCTTCAACTGTGTAAGGCTCAGGCAGGTTAGACTTAGGGAAGCACAAAATCACTTGATGCTCATCTTATATCAAGGTTGTAGAGGCTTTTGGTCAGGTACTTCATTTGTTTGCTTGCTTTGTTTTTCTGCAGCTGGGTAACATGTCTGGGCCCAGCTCCATGTGTGTTGTCTTGGGAATGACTGCACTGCAACCAGAAAATCACTGCAACGATAAAACCGTCTCTCAGTGCATACAAGTTTCTGCTGTTTGAAAGAGAGTTAAAGTGCTGGTGGAGGTTTAATCGAAATCTGAATACATGTGACTGAAATTGGCTCCCTGTGATTATTTATACAAGTAAATCTCTGCTGCTCACAAGTTCTCAGAAATCAAATGCCAGCCTTGTATGATCATTTTTTTTAAAGGAGTAAATATTTGTTGAAAATTCTTTGCTGTATTAATTTTACTCTGCCTTCTCTCAGGCAGCCCCGATAGAGATCGAAAGACTTCTGGTGTGCATCAACCAACCTCAAGAAGAGGGACTAAAATAGCT
>WEIS01069541.1:3401-14118 GCA_013389965.1 Todus mexicanus
TTTGAGCGATGTGGACTCTGAATGTCTCTCATCCAACCACTGACCAGAACTGAGCTGACCTCCTGGCTGAATTCCACCACTCAAGGCCTTGTGCAGTCAAGTGTAGAGTACCTCCTAAGATGGAGAGCTCACCACCTCTTTGACCCCTGTCCCACTGTTTCACCCCTTAAGGGGGAAGACTATTCCCTTATGACCAACCAAAAGTTCTGCTTTTCCAAACTGTGACCTTCATCTACTGTCTTCCAAGAGTCTGGTTTCCTCTCTGTCTATCCATTAGGTACAGATGACAGCAATTATACACCCCCTCATCTTTTCATAGCCTCTCCTCATCTGCTGTATGTTCAAGCCCCTGATCACCTTTGTGATCTCAACTTGCTTCAGTGCCTTGATCTGTCTCCTGAACTAGGGAGCCCAAAACTGGACACTAGATGTGGCCTCACCAGTGCTGCACTAGAGGGATGCAAGGTTTCAAATGGAAGCCACTAGTAGCTGCCTACTAGCTGGACTTCGTACTGCTGATTGAAATGCTGTGAGTTGGTGGTCCAGCCAGTTTTCCACTGGAGTAATCTGTATCTCATGAACTGAGAGACCAACTTAAAAGACCTCACTAAAGCCAAGGTATGCAACATCCATTGTTCTCATCTTTTGTCTTCTCACACAAGGCAAACAAATTTGCGGCTGATAACTCCACACCGGAGACAGGTGGGGTATTCCTCAAGTAGAACAGGGTTGCAACAAATCACCAGCACCCTGAGGTCATTGCCCAGAAGCATCTGCCACTCACAGCAGTGATTCTTCCTCCTTAGTCTTGTGCACGCTTGGATTAATTTCCATGTGTTCTACTAATGCTGCCATCTCACCGGCTCGCAGCTGAAGCGCAGAAGTTGCCCAGTAGCCTCCTCCACCTTCATTTAACATCAGGGGGTGTTGTTCACTACACAGCAATCCCTGGCTTCAGCAGCTCATGTCCGCAGAGCTCTGGCTAGGACAAGACAGCAACCGCTACTGACCAACAGGCAACAGTTAAATGCGGCTAAAACCAGCTGCTGAAGCCCAAACAAGACCTGACCCTCCATGTTGTCTGGTCAAAGCAACCCCTCTGGCCTTCTGCAGTAAAAACAATAGAAATATTCCTGGGAAATTAGTAAAATGCAACGTTTCCAGTTTGGTCCCTGACTGTGGAAGTGCCGCAGCCACTAACCAGGGCTGAAAGCCCTGCCCACCCACAAGGCCAAATGATATACCTGCTTTCCAGTGCTCCACCTCACAGCCCAGAGAGGTCCCTAGATGTGCACCATGCTCCATCATCACTCATTTGTCCATGGGGTCAAGCAGCTCGGGAAGGCCAGTTCACAGAATCACAGAATGTTAGGGATTGGAAGGGACCTCGAGACCAGTTCAGTTGGACTTCTTTCCGAGTCTGAAGTTAAGGAAAAAAAAAAATGGTTCTACAACTAATAATAGAAGCTGTGAAGAGTTAAAATGTCCCAGGAGCAGAAGAAGCTTTGATTCATTTCTCCACATAAAAAGTTTCTAATTATACTGAGTCTTATCTCTGTGCTAGAGCGGATTCATAACTCTGCCTTTGTCCTTGATGTGCTCAGCAGCAATGGTCAGAATTCGGACAGTGCAGGAATGACAGTTGAGGAAAAGAAAAGCAGCTCTTGGGTATCCTTCAGGGAGGACAGGCACTGGTCCGAAGCCTCAAGAGCTCCAGAGACTGGTAGCGGGTAAAAGCACGCTTGCACGGCAAGGATTAATGTGCAGATGCAAACCTGTCCTTTCACTGTCACCAGAGGCAGCAGCAGGCTGCATGCTCCAGCTTGGCACCGCATCCTGAACTCTCAGGCATCTCCTGAGAGCTCACGCAACAGGAGGATGTGCAGGCACTTCTGTTAGGACAAACCAGTCAACCACACACTTAAGCAGCACTCAGAATCTCCTTACATAACATCTGAAACAAAGGCTGCCCAGGCAGCATTTCTACCCAGGGAATCAACATGCTCCCTCTCACTCCCTCCCACGTAGAAGGCACTTTATCGGGATGGATTCTGCAACACATCTCCACCTCGGGTGCCTGCAGAGCACACAGACACACACATACACAAAACCTCTCTCTCTTGTTTTTATACAATGCCTGATTTGCAGTTCAACGCAGAATGTAACAGATAAAAGATTTAAAATGCAAGTTGTACATAGAATCATCAATTGTTTGGGTTGGAAGAGACCTTTAAGATCATGGAGTCTAATCGTTCCCTCAGGACTGCCAGGGCACCACTGTCCCGTGTCCCTCAGCACCACATCTCCACGGCTTGGAAACCCCTCCAGGGATCAGGGGGACTCCCCCCCTGCCCTGGGCAGCCTGGGACACGCCTGGGGAACCCTTGACAGTGGGGAAGAAATTGTTCCTCAGGTCCAACCTAAACCACTTGAGGCTGGTTCCTCTTGTCCTGTCACTTGTTCCTTGGGAGAAGACCCCGATGCCCCCTGGCTCCAAGCTCCACATAGCTCAGTTAGTGACAATAGCAACATTAACAATGACCAAACCTGCTGCCATGGGCCACATAGACTGCAGGGACCACAACACGGAATAAAAGCTTTGAAAGAGTTGGTCCTGCACTGCCTTGTGAACAGTGGTGGACAGGTCACAGAGACACTCCCACATAAGGAACTGACACAGACGAAAAATAAGTGGCTAAAATAGTGGTTTTTTTCAGTAGGAGTAATTTTCAGGCCACGTCATCTTACAACCACACCCCAACTTGCACCAGCTTCTGAGGAGAGCAGGTCTGCAGGGTAGGAAGGAGGGGCAAGAAGGGGCAGAGACCTCCGCTCATGGGGACACATCACAAAGCAATAAAACTTACCAAGTAAACACCGCTCCTGAAGTACTCGCTCCTCCGTGTCCTCTCTTCACTTTCAGCTTCTTTCATAGTGGTGCCCACAGAAGGGTGACCCGTTATTCCAGTACAACTTTGTTGGGGGTTGGTCTCTTCTCCCAAGGAACTGGCAGCATCAAGCTGCTGCTGGCAAAGCGGAGGAGCCACCTCAAACAATCGTGAGCCATGGGAGAAAGGCTTCTTCCCGCTGGCTCTTGTTGTGCACACAGAGTAAGGTGGCAGGTAATGGTCCTACCATCTGGGGATGCGCTGGGCAAACCTATGCAAGCCAAATTTTGCACCATGGATTTATCCAACGAGAGAAGTCAGGGAATATCCACTCAAGTGCACACACAAACACATGCACACTTGCTGCCTCTGTGGCTGAATTCAGCCCTGGATAAGGGCCAAATTCCCATCAGCGCTGTGAGGTCCCGGAAGGCCGGAGCGACAATGCTGCTCAGGGCTCTCTGTGCCAGTTACAAATTCAGCATCATGCAGTGGAGTTTCAAGGAAGTTAAACAGGGGGAATGGTTGTTGCAACCTGCTGTGTCGACCTCCTGGAGCAGAGACTTCATGAAGGAGGTGGACACTGGAGTGGAGAATCATAGAATAGTTTGGGTTGGAAGGGACCTCTAAAGGTCATGTAGTCCAACCCCAACATCCTCAACTGGAGCAGGTTGAAACCACTTGGAAACAAAGTGGGTTCTTAATCCAGTCCCCTGCCCTGCAGAGCTCCAGCTTCCTGAGCTAAGGGTCTAGCAAGCCCAGGGGGGTAAGAAAAAAAGCACTTTGTTGCCCAGGTTGAAGTTGATCACTCTGGACCTAGGTCTGGTTCCAGGTAAGCCTTTCAGGGCATGGTCTAGTGGCCATGGAAGTGTTGGGTAGAAGGCTAGACTTGATGATCTCAAGAGATCTTTTCCAAACTTAATTATTCTGTGATTCTAAGCCCAGATGTTTCCAGCAAGACCTGGGGTGGTCAAAGCTAAGGGGGACTTTTCACATGAAGGAGCAGATAAGACATGTTGGGTAGACACAAGAGTAATTAATTACAGGAGAAGGAAATTATTTCAGCGCTACTACACACAAAAGCACAAAACCCAGCTGTAGCGGGAGCAGTCCAACCCTCCTCAGGCCATTTACCTCTATGGCAGATGGGTATTAGCAGCCTTCTAAGCCAGCCTAAGGACTCCACAGTTAAGGGTGTAGTTTGCGCTCATTTATAAGTCCGATTTCACAGCCTATATTTCTCCAAAAAATATTCTTTACATTTGAATTTCACACGTTATCTGTGGCCAGACCAGAATTTTGGCAAAATGTGAGCTGAAAGGAGAGAGGAGAGAAGAGAGAATTTCTATCCCAAGAAATGTCTTCTCTGCAAAGAGCTTGGCATTTATTGTGCTTGGAGAGCAATTCCTGATGGTCAAGGATAAGCTCAACCCAAGGATAAGGGAGCGAGAGCCATCCTAATCCCACTGGTTTCAGGACAGCTGGGTACCTGCTAAGCCTACTTTCATGATAGGAGAGTCAAACTGGGACCACCAGCAAGAGTTGCCAATGTATTTCTGGATCCTAGAGCTCCAAAGGACCAAGCTCACTGTGTAACCCCAAGCCCAGGCCTTCACGTACTTCAGCCAGGGATTCCTCAGGCACAGCCCATCCCTCCCAGCTGGAAGGGCACACATCTTTTACAGACAAAGACCCTAAATGACAGAGAAGCTCTCACAGCATCCTGATGCTTAATTCTCTGCACAGCTGATGTTTTGCACCCTCCTTCTTGTTTGAATCTACGCTTCGCTTCAGCTACTTGATCTTCCTCAGTCTCTAGCTGGGATTACTCAGTCTTCCACTGGAAGAAATCTTCTGCCCTTGCCGTGAACTGCACATGAAAATCAAATCATTTGGGGCCTTTTTTTGTAGAGCACTTTGAGCTCTTGCAACTTTCTCTCCAAAGCAGACCTTCTAGCCTCTAAATTTTACTGGTTGCTGTTTCCCTGCCATTTCCAAACAGACTTTTTTGAAACATGGAAGTCCTGTAGCTGGATGCAGCATCTGTATGATAGAGATGAAAAAAACCATGAGAATTCCTCTTCCTGTTCTCATTCAGGGTTTCCTTGCATAAATATCCTCCTATCCTCAGGCATCAATTCACATCTCAAGCTTCTATTTGTCATTTATCCTTCAGGACCCTTAGACTGCTTCTTTGTCTTCTTCTTCCAAACAATAGTGCCCACAGTGGAAATGTGAGCGCCATTTTTCCATGTGTCATTTTGCATTCCACTAAATTAAACACCTTGGGCTCAGCCCATCCAATGCACCCACCAGCCCAGATGACTCCAGACAACTGGTTAGTTGTTCTCATTTCATTTTTTATCGATCCACTGGGGGTTTTTTCTCTATATGATCCATAAGAAAATGGTTCCGCAGCAGTCACTCCTTCCCCCCCGCTCCTCCTCCTCCTCCCCGCCTCAATGCTTGTGGTCATTGATAATTAGGGCATCGAAACGAGGCAGGACTAGAGCTACTGCACCAGATCAGAAGTCTCTCAGACTCACCAGTCTCATTCCAGCTGCGGTCACCAACAAACGCACAGGAACAGTGACAATGAGGCCGGCACATGGGACACTTTTCCTGATACCTCAAGCCAGACATGGTTTATATGTATTTGCAACTCTCATCTCACTTCTCCTGCATTAACTTGTCCAATTTCTCCTTGAACCAGCAAACTCTGCAGGTCTCCAACACTCACTATTTACTCCTACCTTATTTCTGAGCTTTCAATCAATAATTTATACTTACCATCACTTTTCTTCTTATCCTATGGCTGCTTATTTTCCTTTGGTTGAGAGCATTTTGGGAATTCCGAAACAGCCTAGTAAATAAATTCCTCTTGTCCACCACTCTGCTGCCTCTTTCCTTGTGAATTATGTACATCCATTTGTCTACAAACACCATTCTCTGGTTTTATGGGATAGAAGAAAATCAACCAGATCTTTTCTGGAGCTCTTTTGCAAATTTTCCCTACTTCAGCCTTTGGGTGCAAAGAGGGTTTGAGTAAGCCCTTGCACACCACGATTTCTAATTCAGCAGCCTCGCTCTTGGCTTTTATTAAGAATTCAGAAGCAAGACAACCAGCCCGGATGGCTTATCACCGTCCATTTCATCACTTGGATCCATAATCTCTGCTCCAGGCTTTTCAGTTTTGAACACATCCCCTGATGAGTCCCCATGAAGGTTAATTACGACATGGAAATCTCCATGTTTTCTTCAACAATCAACAATAATGCAAATAATTGCTTCAGCTTCTCTGCAATGGGCTCGTCTTTTCTAATTGCTCCTTTTATACTCTGATCATGTGCTGGCTCTGTCAACTCCTTGGCACACTTCTTGTTTTGATATATTTGAGGAAAATCTCTCTTCTTCTTTTGGCTGCTTCTCAGATTCTTTCAGGGTGCCACTTGGGCCAGAAGCTCAGGGATGAACACCCGATACAAGGCTGCGGTACCACCATTATCCCATCTAGGTCCGGCCTTTCTTCCCACAAGGTTTGTCTGGTTTTTACTGGGCAGGTTCACCTACCCTGCTCACTTCTTTCTGTTTACAATCCCCTGACAAACAACATAACTTGGCTTACAGCGTCCCAGGGATTGTCCACTTTGCCCAGGTTTGAAATAAGCCTGTTGTGTTCACATCTTCACCTGGGACCTATCAGTCCACTCCTCCCTTTCCAAAGGCTCTTGGAGATTTAGAATATATCTGGATTTTACTCCACTGCATAAATTTCTCCTAGGCTGTGTGACCGAGGCTAACTCCGTAATCAGTCTGTGCAGAAAAGGAACTCAAATGCTCTCAGAAGCTTTAACAAACAGCATTTATATATTTTCAATAGCGAAGTTTGTCATCTGGCCAAGAGATACCACTCAGGTTTGCAGGGCAGACCTTATTTTCCACAGAGCAGAACCGGTCAGCGTGAATCACACCAACAATCTGTGATCTGCTCCAATCTACTGTTTGCGGGGCTCCAGCATATGACTTGGGCAGGAGGCATCCTTAGGCCAACATCTTGGAGCTGGGGCAGAGGTCCACACCCAGCACCACAGCATGCTTCAGCCCACGTGCCGTTTCTCCGCAGCGCAGCTGAGACAGCACCGTCCTCCGGTTAGACAGCATCTCAGCCACTAGCACCATCAGGACTGGGGCAGGTGGTGATTTAGACCCACAAAAGTGGAGAGGTCTGAGAACATTTGTCCTCAGGCAGCTCTCTGCTGCCTTATATTCTGGCAAGGTTGCTGCGAACCCGGTGTAACCGCATGGCTGGGGCTGGAGCGGCTTTAACCATGCAGAAGATGTTGCAACAAGCAGGGCTGGCATGTAAAAAACATCCAACCTCATTTCACAGGAAAGCAGAACCGAGATACAGATTTGCCTGTTCAGTGGTTTGATGTTTGTCTCGTGTCACAGACCCAGTGATTCAGGAAGAAATATGTCATATTCCTGTCACCTGCCCCTCTGTCACTAACCTACAGGCATGAGCCCAGGCACTGTGGAGAGGTTCCTGCCCTCACATTCAAGGAATGATTTCCTACTCAGCTAGGAAATGCCTCTTCCCCTTCAGGGGCCAGAGCCAAGAAAAGCTGTGAAACACAGAAAACCAATCAGAGCAACCAGCATTATCACCAATCCCAATGAGACACCGCTTATGCTGGCAGCAATGAGCAGAGACTTTCCACACCGGACACACTGAGCAACCTTTCTATGTCCCTTCCAGTCCCACCAGCTACTACAGAATCACAGAATAATTAAGGCTAGAAAAGACCTCTGAGATCATCAAGTCCAGCCTATGGCACCACATCACCTAGACCATGCCACTAAGTGCAGCATCCGATTTTTCTTAAACACTTCCAGGGATGGTGACTCAACCACCTCCCTGGGCAGCCCATTCCAGTGTTTTATCCCCCTTTCTGTGAGAAAGAGCTTCCCAACATCCAACCTAAACCTCCCCTGGTGCAGCTTCAGGCCGTGCCCTCTCTGTCCTGTCATGTTGCCTGGGAGAAGAGCCCCTCATAAGACCTCCCCTCCAGTCCCTTCCCCAGTCTGGTCTCTCTCCTCTGGACCCGCTCCAGCCCCTCCAGATCCTTCTTGCAGTGCGGGGCCCAGAGCTGCCCCCAGTGCTCCAGGTGAGGCCTCCCCAGGGCCGAGGCCAGGGGCACAATTCCATCCCTAGTCCTGCTGCCCACACTAGTCCTGACACAGCCCAAGATGCCGTTGCCCTTCCGTGCCCCCTGGGCACAGCTGGCTCCTGTTCAGCCGCTGCCAACCAGCACTGCCAGGTCCCTCTCTGCCGGGCCGCTCTCCAGCCACTCATCCCCCAGGCTGGAGCGATACACGGGGTTGTTGTGGCCAAAGTGTAGGACCCTGCGCTTGGCCTTGGTGAATCTCACACCGTTGGCCTCAGCCCAATGACCCAGCCTGGCCAGGTCCCTCTGCAGCGTCTTCTTACCCTCCGGGGTATCGACACTGCTCCCCAACTTGGTGTCATCCGCAAATTTACTAATGGTAGACTCGATCCTCTCATCTAGGTCATCAATAAAGATGTTGAATAGTGCTGGGCCCAGGACTGATCCCTGGGGGACATCACTGGTCACTGGACACCAACTGGATGCTGAACCATTCACAGCCACTCTCTGCGCCCAGTCATCCAGCCAGTTTCTAACCCAGTGAAGGGTGCACTTGTCCAAGCCATGGGCTGCCAGCTTTTTCAGGAGGATGCTGTGAGAGACTGTGTCAAAGGCTTTACTGAAGTCTAGGTAGACCACACCCACTGTCTTCCCTTCTTCTACCAGGCAGGTCACCCAGTCGTAGAAGGACATTAGGTTGGTTAGGCAGGACCTTCCTTTCCTAAACCCATGTTGGCTGGGCCTGATCCCCTGGTTTTCCTGCACGTGCTGCTCAATGCACTCAGGATGATCTGCTCCATAACCTTGCCAGGCACTGAGGTCAGGCTGACAGGCTTATAGTTCTCCAGATTCTCCTTTCACCCTTTCTTGTGGATGGGCATCACATTGGCCAACCTCCAGTCATCTGGGACCTCCCCCGTTAGCCAGGACTGGTGATACATGGTGGAGAACGGCTTAGCCAGGGTCTTGTGCCAGCTCCCTAAGTACCCTGGGATGAATCCCATCCGGACTCATTGACTTGTTAGAGTCTATGTGGCACAGCAGATCCTTAACTACTTCCTCCTGGTTTACAGGAGGGATGTTTTGCATCCAATCCCTGTCTACCAACTCAGGAGCCGAGTTGTCCTGAGGGCAGCCAATCTTTTTGTTAAAGACTGAGCAAAGAAGGTGTTGAGTACCTCTGCCTTTCCCTTGTCATCTGTTAATTTGTTACCCCCTTTGTCGAATAAGGGATGAAGGTTTTCTCTGGACCTCCTCTTGTTATTAATATATTTATAAAAGCACTTTTTATTACCCCTGACCAGTTTGGCCAGATTAAGTTCTAACGGAGCTTTTGCATCCCTAATTCTCTTTCTACATGATCTTACTATATCCTTAAATGCTTCCTGATTTACCTGCCCCTCTTTCCAAAGTTCATACACTCTTTTTTTCCCCCTGAGTTCTTGCAAAAGCTCCTTGCTGACAACCCTTCTGACTTCACCACATACTACATTGCATCTGTGCCTCAATTCATGTCAATGATCTTGCATAACTGAGTTCCTACTGGTCCTTCACCCATGGCCAGGACACATCAAGCTATTGTGAATCACTCATCGCTGGAAATTCAGAAGTCTCCATCCTGGATTGAACTCTGTAGTCTGTGATTTTTGCTGTGGACTCATCTAATCCTGTTTTGAACACACTCTGCTTTCAACCCTCGGCATCATGTGAAGGTGGATTCATAAAGCGATGTGAATGGATGACATCCAGCCATGCACCCGGTTCTCACACAGTGGGAAATGGCACCAACGTTTCCTCTCTCTCTCTCTCTCTATCACAGATGTCTGCTCCACTCCCTTTAATTCACCCCATCCCAAGCTGGACGCTACCCCATAAGCCAGCCTTTATAGAGGAGCCAGCGCTGGCCTCATTGCCAGAATTCCTGCACCTCCTCCAGCCAGCTCTGCTGCCAGCTGCAACAGACGCTATCAACGCCCTGCACACACCGCCCGCTTCCCTCTGAATTTGGCTTCGCCTGGATTTGAATTGAATGTAATCTGCCATTTTATGCACGAGCATCATGGGACCCTCTTCAGCTTCTTGCATTCAGCCCTAGATTTGGCTCTCCTGAATCTTTTTTTTTTTTTTCCCCCTACAAATTTGCCAGTTCGCTATTCATGGGCTTCTCTACATCCTCTATGAATGCGCTGATCAGATGAATACCAGCGCAGACCTTTGTACGCTGCCACCGACATCCACTGCCACTGCGAAAGCGGGCTCAATGCTTCTGTAAACAGTTATTAATCTACGGGGCTGCCTCTTCACCCCTTGAAAAGTTCATTTTCTTGTAGGTCAGCGATGCGGAAACTTGCTCAAAACATGGAAAGCCCCACGTACAAGTGTGCTCCTTACATCACCCTGGCCCTGCAGCATTTTGCACCTCCAGAGAGCTTGGATGTGCTGCTGAGCTTCGACTCCCTTCTCTAGGAGCCAAACAAAATTCTTCCCCAACATGATGCATTCATTCCAGCAGCTAATGAAATTAGTCAACGTTGTTTCCAATAATTCGAGGCTGTTAGAACACTAACTCTGCTTCCTAGATCAGTCCAGGACCGATTCGCTCATTGACATCACACTCCTGCATCCCTTGAACACGGGTCTGAGTTTCCCCTGTTTCAGGAG
>WEIS01069586.1:0-28853 GCA_013389965.1 Todus mexicanus
TTTATAAATTTACTTACTGTTTCGACACTGTGGGCCTGCACTGTCCTTGCAAAGAAATGGCCACTGCCCACCATAATTACCTATAACTTAATGTTTAACAGTTGTTTAACTATTATAACCTGAGAATGCAAATCTTGTTAATGCTGAAGAGCTCCATGCATTTTTTAAAGCTCAGCCCTAGGCTTTTGATGCATAGTAGCTCTCATGCTGAACTACAAGGCCTTCCTCCCAAACAATGTCATTAAACAGTCCCGAAATTCAGAATTTTAGATATGTAGAACCCATAGCTACAGAACTTCTGTTCAAATTAATGCCATTGTGCTTGCACAAGCTTTCCTTCTCATTGTGAGGAAGCCTACACTTGGTTTGCTTCTTGTTTTGCCTTGGGGCAATCTGCATTCTCCATGCAAGAAGCAAAGACAACATCTCTCCACAATTTGGCAAGGGAGGCTTTAGAAAAGCAAGCAGCTCATGTTACAATCCAAAAGCAACCTCCAAGTCTCATCTCCTACCACCAAAGTTACAGCTGCTTAGGGTAGCTGCTAGATTTTGTGACCATTTGCAAAGAAACCGCTTAACACTGTCCAGCTACTCTGGTGCACAAAGATTGTGACCGCCCTTCCCACCGAGTTGTTGATCTTTCCAAACAAAAAGCATTCAGGACCACCCTCTTCAGCGCCACCCATTTCATAGAAACTAGGCATGTCTGCCAAATCTCGAAGGCCGGAAGCAAATACCGCGAATTGTCATAGCTTCCCTTTCCCTCTTCTGAGAGGCAGGACTATTTCCCAACAGCTTACTGAGGTGCCACTTCAGCAAAAGATGTTGCTCTGCAACGAGGAAAAACCCATCCATGATTACAATGCACAATTAGGGGAAAAAAGCAGTGAAAAGAAAGAAAAACAAGAAGAGAAGAAGAAGAAAAGTTCCTGTATGTCACAGCCAAGCAAAACACAGATACTTTAAATTTGTGAAGATGTAGAGAGCGCAGAGAGATGATTTCTGTATGCAGCCCGAGGCAGGGTTTGATTGGACAGTAATAGTAATGGTGTGAAACGGATGTGACTGGTGCCAAGGGCCAAACATTCCAACAAAAATCATTTGTAGAGTGATTCTAATGAGTTGGTTGCATGTGCTTTTAGTTTATTCTCAATGCAATCCAATCGTGAATGCCTAGAGGTTCCCTCCACTGCTTCAGAAATGAAATGCTGCTTTCCCTCCAGTTGTATTAATGTGCAATTTGAAACAACAACAAAAAAGGATCTTGGTTTGGTAACAGATCTTCACTTGGTGTTGCTTGTTTGAAAACTTATTTGTTGCAATAGTTATAATATTTGTAAGTGTGGTTAGAGTAAGACCCACTTATAAACTTCAGTCAAGTTAAGCAAAGCAGGATCTGACAAAACACCTAGCACATGTTAAAAGCTCACTCTCTCTTCAACATCCTCTATTGTATCATTACACTTCAATTATTTAAGCTGTACATAAAATAGAACAGATTACATATCCCATACAACACGATTTAAATATTTGTGATGTGTCTTATAGGCTCTGTGACATTTTATCCACTGAACTGAAGAAATATTGTATTTTTCCCCTTCCTGTAATCTAACAATATTGTTTCTCTTGATTTTGCTTACCTGTGGAGATTGCAGCTCACAGTCACAGTCACTGGACTTGTCCTCACAGGGGACAGGCAGCCAAGAAATAGGGAAGTGACATCTGAGACAACACTAGGCCCTTGTGACACAATCTGATCTCGTACTTCCCTGTTCATTATTTCAATAACTAAGTAACTTTTGCCTTTCTGTTCTTGTCCTAAATGTTTTCTGGAATTGAACTAGGACTCCCTGTTCCAGGAATCAGCCAGATACGGTAGCTCTCCAGATGCACGTGAATTTGTACAGTGCAAGTATGACCCATTCTCCCTTTACCTCTTCATTTATGCACCCTTCTGTTCTGGCAGGTGTGCAGAGTGATGACAACACCAACACTTCTACCCCTCTACAGAATCACAGAACGTTAGGGGTTGGAAGGGACTTTGAAAGATCATCGAGTCCAACCCTGCTGCCAGAGCAGGATCACCTAGACGAGGTCACATGGGAACGCATCCAAGCAGGTTTTGAATGTCTCCAGAGAAGGAGACTCCACAACCTTTCTGGGCAGCCTGTTCCAGTGTTCTGTCACCCTCACCATGAAAAATTTTTTCCTCATGTTTACACAAAACCTTCTATGCTCCAGCTTGCACTCGCTGCCCCTTGGCCTAACGCTGGATGTCACTGCAAAGAGCCTGGGTCCGTCCTTCTGACACTTGCCCTTTACATATTTCTAGACATTAATGAGGTCATTTATAGGCACTAATGCTCCCTGAGCATCCTCCTTACTTTGCAACTTCGCTCTTCTTCTGGGTCCCACTGCTGATGCTCAAAGAAACAGGAAGACACCCCAAAACCCTCAGAAGACGACCCTCATAAATGAGGAAACTTCCCCACAGATGTGCACATATGGAGAGCCTCTAGAACAGCAGGTCATAACAAAAGAGTGATGAAGGTATTGATACGGAAGGGAGACCTGCTGAAAAACTTCAATGAGATACTCTGAGGCTTGGTTGTTCATCCACCTCTTCGACGCCATGAGCTGTGATGACCCTTCCTGCTTCTCCCCTGACATCTGGTCTTCCCATCCCAAACTCACTGTCCTCTCCCACTGTGTTGGTGCAACCCCTTGTCAAACTGGACCAAGGAACTGATCCAGCTGCAAAATGATCATTTTTCTCTCCAGACTACTTTACTTCAGATTGGTTACTTAAATGACTCCATGCAGTTGCACAAATTGCTGCGTAGGAAGGGTGAGCAGAATGGGCAAGGGGGTCCAGCTAGATTAGCTGAGCTCCCAAATGTGAAATCAAAGTCTGAAAAGTAATGTGAGTCCGTGACAAGTAAACATCCCTGCTGTGTTCCTTCTCAGTTTCTTCTAAATCTCTGATGGTGTTTCCATCCTTTTTCTTCATACTTATTGGAAAGTAATTGCTTGTAATTCATTAAGTTCGCTTAGAGTTTGGAGCACACAAGAGCCACAACTGCCAATTTATACAGATTCACCTTTCTCTTACCTGATTCTTATGCAGCTGCACTAACAAACTGCGTTAATTCCCAGTAGGTTGCTTCTCTCTTTTTTTTTTTTTAAGTTTAAAAAGAAAATGGAATGAGGTCATGGCCACAAAACCATTTCCTTCATTTTTTAATTGGCTTTTCCCCCTCTCACATATTTATTAAAACCTATTGGATTCTTCTAAAAAACTGTCTTGCCCTAATTTTATCTGCCTTTTCCATTATCTTCCTTCCTGACCCAAATATGTATAATCCCCCTGCTTCAATTTACCGTTCTTAGCATTTTTTTCCACCCTATCTTCAAACAGCCTCTCAGTGTAATATTAGCCACTTTCATCTTCTCTGGCTCCTTCCCTCCTGCTGCACAGGAGATTTAGCATGTAGCACTTTTGTGATGTGGTGTTTCAGTATTGCCAGGTCTATTCTGAACTTCTGGGCTAACCTCACACGAGTGGTAACAGATAAAATG
Organism: Todus mexicanus; assembly: GCA_013389965.1. Taxonomy (NCBI): domain Eukaryota; kingdom Metazoa; phylum Chordata; class Aves; order Coraciiformes; family Todidae; genus Todus; species Todus mexicanus. The sequence goes on from WEIS01069586.1 coordinate 3,580, forward strand.
AGCAGGTAGGCATGAGTCCAGCAGAGCTGCTGGAGCTGTGTCTGCTTCCACCAACGGCAAACCTTGCTTACCCTTTTCAGCAACTTCTGGTAAAACATCATTTAGCTAATAAATGCACGACCTGCCTTCTACAGACACGCAGGAGGATTTTTGTCACTGCTGAGCTTCACCACCACAAAAAAATGCTGTGTGTGTACCACCAAGCAGACAGGTGCATCCTGCTCCACAGTCCCAGTCTGAATCGCAGAATCGCAGGATGTTTAAGGCTGGAAAAGANCCTGCCTTCAGGTCAGTTAGACTCACTGGAGCTTGGTATACCTTACTCTCATCCTCTGTTTCCTTTATAAGAAACTACAGGGAGAAGGAAGAAAGGAAAGGGAGAAGACCTGATGCTCACCCAGACCTTAGCCAGGCAGAAAGCTGGGATGCTGCTGTGGCATACATGTGGGCACTCAATCTTTTCCACTTTCTTATTCTCTTCTTCGAGCCGTTTCTGGACAAAAGTTTAAATCTCCCCTTATTTACTTTCTAAAAAGCTATTAAGCAGGTACCACTGTGCCTGGGAATCTGTTCTTCCCTGTACAGAGTCCAAGCAGGTTAAATCATCAGCACAGAGTTCTCCAGTAACTCCCTCCCCCTCTCAGATGAATTCTGCACCAACAAGAAGAGATGCAGGCATTTATACCAGCTATAAATCTAGCCCTCCCTCCACACTCTGCCAGAATGCCATAACAAATTGGTATATTGAGAAGAATTTTCACAGCAAGTAATCCATATCTTTGCCTGGATCTAGAAAAGAATATTTTATACAGGGATGATGACATCTGTATTTAAAGATGGTATCAGTATTTTTCATGTCTAGACTACACAACATTCACTAAATTACTCAAAGACATTTTATACTGCTTAACTCTCCCAGTAACTCCTCTCCTCCCCCTCCATGCCTTCATACTTTCCTGATTAGTATTCACAAATGTGTATCTACCTTGCTATTCTTAGAAATAAGACCTAAATATTTTCTGCCAAGCAGCCCTTCTAAAAGATCAGAGCAAAGTTTTGGATGACTCTAGTCCACGCATGCAGCTCATCTGTGTTATCATCACCATGTCACGTAGTGGAACAAATAAAGAAATAAACTCAATGAGCTAGTAACACTATGAAAACCACTATTACACCCTATACATTGCTTCATCTGCATTTCTGCTTCTTGATAAACTCAGCCTAGCAGAAATAATGCTGACATTGCTGGGTGTTTTACTAGAATCAGTAAATTTCAAGACATGATTGCAAAAAGTCTCAAAAAGTCTGGTCAGCCCATCATACTGCCCTTGCCATGAGTGGGAGAATGGGGTAGAGACCTTCTGTGCCCCTTTCAGCCCGAGTTACTCTGCGATCCTCTGCCAATGTTTTGTGTATCTGACAAGTTGTAGATTTTTAACAAGAGTTTGGATGCAAGACCCACAAAAAGCAAGAGAACTTCTCACGTGGATGCCTTTGAATCAGACATCCACTGTGCACACATATGAATCCAGCTGGTTTTCCATGGTGCTTTATTGAGGGACAAATCCATCAACAGTAAACACAGGTGGCCAGGATGACCTACATCAGCATTTCTAGTGGTCTAACCACCTTTCAAAGTATTCAGCATGGCAATTTCAATGGTGACCTGTAGGAAGATCACAGTAACAACAGCACGATGTGCAGTGACAGATGATACAGTACCAAATGGTAAGAGGCTACATTCAAACACCTCTACGCTGAACCTTTCAAAACAGAGAAACTCCTTGCAAAACGACAGCTTTTTTGCTGTAATTTATTCTTTAGTGAAATCCAGCATTTCCCAGAACACCAGCAACTCCACTCCCTTCTGCCCTTTGTTTAACATGCTTTGATGACCACATTTTTAGAACAGGTCAACCAAATTCCAGAGCAGTTTATCAGTCAGTTAACAAGCTGTAATACCTTGACTGCATACCAAGGTCAAATATTTCTGCAGTACTGCTTTTTATAAGGCCTCATCAACATTTTAAATAAGATAACATTCTTATCTCTATATCCAAGATATTTTGCAACTTCATCCCATGTATCATACCCAGCATATCTTTTTAATAGATCACATTTAGAAACAGATCTCATACCTGCCATGAACATGTGCTCCATCCTGATTTTTTTTCTTTTTTCTTTTCCCATCATATTATCTTTTCATTTTTCCATTTGGTACCTCCAGAATAAATTAAATTATCAACCAGGTACCTCCAGCATAAACTCATTTATAAACCAGGAACCATCCCAGAATTCTGCAGTAATATCTAAGGATGTTACAAACAGCTTCCTGAAAAAGACAGGCTGCAAGACTCACTCAGGTTCACATTTGTTTTTACTATGTATAGTCACACAAATGGCACAGACTGAGTTTTATTCTGCCCCCTAAAAAAACCACTAAACCACCAAAAAACCCCAAACTCAATCTAAAAATGTTCTAATTGATCTTCCTTCCTCCAGTCTGGCTGAGCTGATATTTATATTTTCCGGAACATAAAAGACAAAAGCTGCACCGGCCTACAAATGAATGGCTATTTAGCCCCTCCTAGCACACTATTCTTAGCAATTATGTAAGTAATCACACATGTGTCAACACCCACATTCACATTTCAGAGAATGGGTATCTTCTGCTGATTGCCTGAAGGTGTTACTTTCGCAAGCTGATCACTGAAACCATGGAAGACACAGGAGAAAGGTGCTCTGGTACAGGGACATGACATTTCCTTTCTATTTAGTAGTCTGCTAAGTAAATAGGTATCTTTCCATAAAACGTTACTCTTGGCTAGATGTTAGGATTGGCTGGATCAAGCCATGGGTTTACCTAGGAAGCATCATGCAAGCTACCCTACGTGAAGCCTTGCTTCATCTTTCCTGAACTTCTAGAGCTGTCTGATTGAATGAGTTAACATAATTTCCTATAATTATTTTTTTTTTTTCCAGAGAGAGGGATTTCCCATTGGAATAGCCTGCCCAGGGGGGTGGTGGAGTCACCGCCCTTGGATGTGTTCAAGAAGAGGTTGGATGATGCACTCAGGGACAAGATTTAGATAATTATATGATGAGATGATATTGGGTAATAGGTTGGTGATAGGCTAGGTAACAGGTTACAGGTTGGACTTGATGATCTCTACAGTCTTTTCCAACCTTGTTAATTCTGTGATTCTGTGATTTTGTAAGTCATAGGTCATTAAACCAGGCCTTGAAATTCTCTTCACACAACCACAGGAGATTTAAGAACAGCAAGGTATGTAAGGAAGACTCATACATTTAATTAGATTATCTGATGGGGAGGGACAGGGAAGAGAGACACATGGCAAGCCTTTCTTGAGAGTCAAATAGGGAAGCTCTGAGTCAAACAGAGAAGCTAGCAAGATATTAAGGCTTGATGAGGCTCTGAGCAACCTGCTTCAGTTGCCGATGTCCCTGCTCACTGCAGGGGGGTTGGACTAGATAACCTTTAGACGTTCCTTCCAATCCAAACCGTTCTATGATTCTACGATTAACTAATCTCAAACCAAACTTAGGTTGTCAAGGCTGCAAGACCATCGCTCCCATGGAAGAATAAACAGCCAAATGCCTACATTCGTGCTCATCTGGTGCTTTAAAGCATAAACCCTGGGAGATGCAACAGCACAAATCAGCAGTGCATCAATGGGTTCTTACGGTTTGCCTGCTATGAGGTTATTAGTTAGCTATAGGGCTCAGCGCAGGACAAGAAGTGCTGTACCTGTTTCTTTCTGCTGTGATCTAAGTAGTTAACCCCTGTGACCAGGTTCAGCAGGCAGAGACAATTTTTCAGCCCTCCTAAACTACACGGAATCATCAGCTGTCAACAACAGCAACACGTACGTTGCCCCAGTCAATAAAAAGTCTTCATTTTACCAGCATGGATCAGCTGCAGCCTGACAATATCCTGAAGCACGACGGCAGTTCCTGCAACCCCTCAAACTGCCAGGTGTTGTTTTATCAATAGTTTTCATCTTTCCTGAGTCAAATCTGCCTCAGCTAGCTTCCTTCTTCTGTCAGTCACCAGGACACGACATACAACACAGCATCACCAAAATGACAGCATGATAACTCCCTAGCGTTTAAGAAACACTTCCATTACCTCGGGCGCATATGAAGGAGATGTGAAAAGATCACATCAGATGAAAATGTAGAAGAGGAAAATACTCTGCCCATCAAAATCCATAGATACTGCTGGAGCAGGAGTCACCTACGCCTCACAAAGCACTGAAGGCTTCCAACGCGTAGCGTAATAACAACCCACATACCTGGTCTCTGCCACCATGCATTAGAAGACTGCTACTGAACAGTAGCTGCTGCCTTCATGTCACACACTGATTGCAAAATAGATAGGAAGGGCCGTAAATCCCTCTGGTAGGCGGTGGCACGCTTGCTTCCCAGTCAAATTGAAGCGAAGTAACAGCAGGGAGCAGGACATGCTGCATGTAACAAGCAGGCTCACAGCTCTTGGGAGGCTTAAGCCTCAGAAACATTTGGATCTTAGTGTCACTGCAGACCTACAAGTATTATAAAATACAGTACTTTGGAATAGAAGTGCATGTAAAACAAGCAAGGGGGCACAGGTGCTAGAAGCTCGTCTAGGCTTAGTGATATTCCTTCAGAGGTTTTCAGAACTAGCGAGAGACCTAGCAGCAGTGACGAAGGAAATGCACCAAAAAAAATTATCAAATTTATTTGCAATGACAGAAAGTTGGCATTGTCCTGCAAACCGTGCTTAAATGGCATGATTGGATCTTAGAGAATTTATATTACACATGAAAAGGTTTCAAAACAGAACGATTTCACTATTTTCATCACAGCGGGAGAACTGTGTATTTTTTCCAATATACAAAGTAAGTACCAAATATTGTTTAAAACTCCTGACATATTTACACTGCCACTCTCTAAACTGATCTATCAACGCATCGCCTTTGGCTGCTTTCTTGGCTGGAAGCCAGCGAGCAAAACCAGTGACCTCGGATCACCTTTTTTTTTTTTCCAGAATGCTACAAAATCACATTTGGTATATTTATTCCTGCATTTGCTGCTAGATGGTGAATATTTAAGCTGAACTTCAAGCTACGTTATTCAACATGGATATGGAAATAGCTATGGCAGCCGCTCTGACCACATTACAGTTATCCACATGCTGTATCAGCTCCGTTTTACGGGACAGAAGGAAACAGTGCTGCATGCAGATGTAACTACACATACACAACAAATGTTAAACACTGCCTGGGCAAGTGCTCCGTATTAAGGTCAAGATTGTCAAACAGGAAAAAGCCAACAGCACAATGTTTTTGCCGTACTTACTACTGCCTCATGACAACAAGCTACTGCGCTGTATATCCAGCGCTGAGCCTGCTAATGAAGTACACATGTCAAGACTTGTCTGACTGAGGCATAAAACATCTCCTCAGATGAGTCCCTCCCTTGCCTGTGGTGTGTGTATCTCTGTGTACAAACACACACACACTCTCTCACTCCCTCTCTCTCTCTCCCTCTCTGCTATCTTCTCCCTAGAGCATCATACCATTAACAGGAACATGCTGTGCAATATCAAGCTTCAGTCTGAACACCAAGAAAATCCACTTCCCACAGCTAAATCAATGCCAGATAAGTTCCGCAATGAAAACAGCCGATCCAAAACCGCGTAGCGAGGAGGTGTAAAGTAATTGGAAGAGCGAGCCAAGCTTAGTGAAGCAACACAACTGCATCCACATGCAGTCCAAAGTGAGAAGACTGACATGAAAGTCAGCCTTGGGAAGACTGGAAAAGTCAGCTCCGCACGCAGTGTGCGGGCTGTGAGGGTGTGAATCCACGCTCAGCCTTAGAAGTGCAGCAGTGCCACGTTCCCACACACGTGCTCTCCTGCTGTCTTACTGACAGGTCCTGAACCTACCGCTTCCAAAATGCTGACGAGGCTGAACATGGCCCAAAAGCACTAAAGCGTGCTTGTGACATACTTCTGAGAAACTCCTATTCCGACACATGCCACGACATTAAGGGGATTTTAAAGACAGCTGGGATGCGAGGCTGAAGGAAACGGGGATGGTAGTGTCCAGATGGAGAAGCCATAGCATTATGCAGCACTGGGCTTGCTTCGTGGATTTACACCTTGCATGAAGAAGGGCCCTTGCACTCTCCAGAGGCAGCAGTCACACCGGTAACGATGCAAGGCTCGGCCACACGCTCAGACCATCCCCACCAAAACACTTCTAACTGGACTGCACCGACACAGCCCTTGCGCAGGCTGAGAGCAAGTGTAGCTCCCAGCTATTCACCTAATGCTTCTGGTTCCTCCTCACCCTCCTCCCAAGGCTGTGCAGGCAGCCTGCCCTCAGCCGCAGAAGGCTGGAGGAAGGGCAGAGCCCGCCGACCCACCGCAATCCCCCCGCCAGCTCCCTTACCGTCTCGGGGTCGTTCTCAAAGACCTCCCGGGCCTCCTCCTTGGTGCAGTGCTCCTCCACGCACTCCCTCTCCAGGTGCCCTTGCTTGGTCTCCTCGAAGATCTGGTAGGCTCGGCGCTGCCTCTGCCGCAGGAACTGGGCAGCCTCCGGGGCGCGCAGCAGCACGGCTGGGGATGGGGGACCGAGGAGGAGGAGGAGGAGGAGAGGAGCAGGAGGAAGGAGAGGCAGCGGTGAACAGCCGAGCCAGCCTGGTCGGCTTGCACACACGCACCCCCCGCACACCACACCCGGCCGGGGGGCACCGAGCGCCTCTCCGCCGGGTACCCAGCCCCAGCCCTGGCTCGGTGGGGCCTCGGTGCGGGCTCCTCACACCGGAGCCCTCGGCGTCCCCCCCCTGCAGCCGCCGGTGCGGGCGTGCATCCCCCGCACACCGACCCCGCACACACCGCAGGGGCGGCAGGGGATGCTCGGCGGCGGGCAGACCCCCTTCCAAACACACAAACACACGCACACCCCAACACACGCACACACACAAACCAGCCCCCGGCATTACTCACTCTGCGAGGAATCCGCCGCCAGCAGGACGAGCAGCAGCGCGGCCCCGAGGGGAGCCGCGGGATGCGGCATTGATGCGGCTGCGGCTGCGGCTGCGGNTGCGGCTGCGGCTGCGGCTGCGGCTGCGGCCGGGAGGAGCGGAGGGGATCGGAGCCGGGAACGGAGCCGGGATCGGAGCCGGGAACGGAGCCGGGAACGGAGCGGGGCTGGCGGGGAGCGCCGGTACTGCGGGAGCCCAGCAGGGGAGCCGAGGAGCCGCTCGCCCGCCCTACCCGATCGCTCGCCAAGCGGCCGCCGAGCAAGCGGCGCTGGGACACACCTCGCAGCGAAAAGGGGGGCAGCCGCCCAGCCCAGTTGTACCTGCCCGGGAAAGGCCGAGCTGCGGGGGAGGTGACAAGGAGCCGGTGATGGGCGGGAGGCAGCGCCTGGGGAGCTGCGCCCCTTCCTCCGCCGGGCACGGCTCTGGGATCGCTGCGGGGCTCAGCGCTGCAGCGGGGGGAGCCGGCACCCCGCACAGCCCGGGCCTGCCTGCAATTGGAAACTTGGGGTTCTCCCCACACCCCGGTGCCTATTCGCTTCACAGCTAAATTTGCGGTTTATTCAAGTGGTTTAGGTTAGTGCCGGGAGGATGGAGCCAGGCTCTTCTCGATGGCACCCAGTGGTAGGACAAGGGGTAACGGGTGTGAGCTGAAACACAGGAGGTTCCACTTAAATATTAGGGAAAAATTCTTTACAGTGAGGGTGGCAGAGCCTGGCACAGGCTGCCCGGGGGGTTTGTGGAGTCTCCTTCTCTGGAGACATTTAGAACCTGCCTGGATGTGTTCCTGTGTGACTTGGTCTAGGTGATCCTCCTCTAGCAATGGGGGGGATTGGACTAGATGATCTTTTGAGGTCCATTCCAATCCGTGACATTCTGTGATTCTGTGTAAACTCTTCAGAAAAGAGCTGGATGTGGTTTATAGCGGTATGTTCCAAACCATCCTTTAGTGTCCCTTGTCCATCCACAGTCACACTGGACATGTCTGATGTGGCAGGCCCTGTTTGCTGCAACCCAGAGCTGCAGGCTCAGAGCTGCGCTTAACCTGCCTATCGCCACCGCTTTGGAGTCACCCCTGTTATCTCTACTGCCCTGCAGGTGGGTAAATGTGACAGGTAACCTGAGGAACCCCAAATCTATACATTGCTCAAGATAACTTTAGTGGCATAATTTGTGTGATAAAGTGAATTTCTCTAGTGTGATTTTAGTGTTTAGGTATATCTAATACAGACTTTGCGTCTTTGCTATCAGTTACTGCAAATATAATGTAGCAAATGTAAGCGATGTATTTATGTTACATATAGGTGAAGTAAAGTACATGAAAACGTAAGAGTCAGCCTACTCATGAAAACCAACCATCCCTAGGCTGATATCTTCTGCTTGACAATGGCCAATACTAGACATATAGCTAAGAGGTATGAAAATATAAACCACAAAGAAGTGGTCTTTTATTTCTGTTTTCAGCTTCTGAATTGCAGAGGAAGAGCTCTCTTAGATAAAAGCTGTGTCCACTGTCATGCCAACAGCCACAAGTGTACCTCTTCTACACAAATTTGTCAAATAGCATTTTGATCTGTTAGTACTGCTGGCCTCCAGGAGTGGCAGCAATGTCCTAAACGTGCAGAAAGCTACACAGAAACTTTTTCCCACCAGTTTTAAATCCAGTACTTAATAATTTTATAGGGTACTTCCATTTTTGTCATCTAAGAAACAGTGAATTATCATGCCCTGTTTGTTTTCAACATGACATTTTATAGACTTCTCCCATAGGCTTTCACCATCCCTTTTCCTAAACTGTGAAGCCTTGGTATATTAGATGTTTCCAAACCCCTTCGAGCTGGCGTTGCTCAAACAAGCAGTCCCACCAGTCCCTGTTGCTTGTTCTTCTCCTTTGGTCACATCTGCTTCTTGTGCTGGAATGCAGCAAACCTGATCAGAGTAAACTCTCCCCTCCAAAAGGTTAATTTTAATTCAGATGTGTTCCCCCACTGGGTTGCTGCACAAACACCAAAAGGAAGAGGTTTTTAGGGGTGGCAGTGAGTAGCGACAAGTGAGGAGAGCATGAGCTTGCTCATTTCAGCAGCAGAGCTGGCCAAAAGGGCTTGTGAAGCTCCAGCTGCAGGCAGAGGTTTCCTAGGACTGGTTGCCACTTTCCTCTCTCCATCATGTGTCCCTCTGCTTATGTCCAGAGGTGTGGCTGTGCCATTTCATCTCTCTCACCTGGCAGGAAACTCTTCTGGTTTTTTAGTGCATGTGCGTTTTCTACCATATTTCTGGGCTGAACCAGCTCAGTGACAGGGAGAAGAAGTGCAGAGTGGGATTGCAGCAGTGTCCCTGTCCTCTGTGCCCTTCATACAGAAGCCATTCCCCAGCTTTGGTTTCATCCTTCTCCATATCTTTTCTACTACTTCTTTTCATACAAAGTGGACAGAGCTATGTGTAATATTCCAGAGGTGGATTTACAGCAGCACTGTCCTGCTTTTGTCTTACTTTATTTTTTTCTTACTATTTCGAAACATTGTGCGGGTTCCTCTTTAGTTCCTCAACTGTTGTTTTCAAAGACCTATGAACGAAACATCTGAAACCTCTTCCCTGAGTGGAGTTGCTGTTTTGCCAGTGGATACATATGGTGAGAGCTGCTTTCCACAGGTGCATCACTTAGCATATCTGTATAGGTGGTATAAACCAAATCCCTGATAACTTTCAAGGTCTCATTGGACAGGGCTCTGAGGATCTAGTTGAAGATGCCTCTGCACACTGTAGGGGAGGTTGGACCAGATGACCTTTTAAGGTATCTTCCAAAGCAAAATGTCCTATGATTCTAAGTTTGTCCTGGTTTGGGTTAGAACAGAACAACTCTGTTCTATGATTTTTACTTTTCAGCTAAGTCTGCCTGAAGTCAGCAGCATGTTTTTGCAGAGAGTCTGCTTCTATCAGTGATAACGCTCCATGTTTATAGTTAGTACCAAGGATTGGTATGCAAACCAAGGTCACTGNTTTATTTTCCTTTCTTCCCTTTTCAGGTGGGGAGGAGGAGAGAGCATTCTGTTGTAGATTTGGGGTGCCCTGACCCCAAACCGTGACAATGTTTTATTGCCCTGGCACATTAAAAGTGCTATCAAGCAATATAACCAAGCTAATCTAACAGCTTCTTGCTACCAAAACAGGTTGTCCCACTCTTCCTTCCCTTTATTCTTTCACCCTATCCCTGGATGCACAATTCTCTCTCTCTGATCTTTGTATGGTTTTGTCACTGATACGACCGTCTTAGTAAGTCCATTCAGCTCATTAAGCCAACTTCTTCTACAAGTTTTCTGAAATTCTTGATTGCCAATTAAAGACTTGGCTGTTCAGATGAATTTTGTATTACCTGCCAACTGTCCTCATGGCATTAAACTTCTCCATAAAATTGGACAGCAGACATTTTTGTGCGTTCTGGAGACTACTTTATATTGTGTAATCTAATGATGACTTTCCTTCATTTAGACTTTTTTTTAAAATCCTTATCCTTTTATTCCGTATGAATACAGTCTGAGAGCCTATGGTGAAAAAACAGGTCAAAAAGCTCTTGAAAATCCAGGTATGTAGTATTACCAGAGCCATCCTTATCTACACAAAAATCACTCCTTGAACACCTGATGGGTTTGCAAAACATGATGTCCTACTTGATAGGCAATGCTGATTATTCTCCAACATGTCATTCAGTTTGCTAATTCTTTTCTTTATTACAGTTTCCAGTAAGTTTCCTGGCACAGACATCAAAACTGGTTTGGGTGAGCCCAGAAGTCTTTTTGACAGTCACATTTTCCACCTTCCATTCTTCTGGCACTATAACACCTAAGGCAGATTTAAGCGACTAGATGTATAAAGCATGAGTTTCATTTTCTTCAGAATTCATGGCTTTATGTCATCTAATCTCAACTCCGTTAGTGAGGTCTCAGGGAACATAAAAAGCAGGATAGAAAAATAATGCAGAAAATATTAAGCCAAGATTATATGAACTGCTTGTACTCTCAACATGTCCCATTTTAGACTCTCTTTTGACTTTGATCTGGGTACAGAGATTTCCAGATGTAAATCTGAACCTGAAGGATTAATTTACATAGATTTCTGGGCAGTGACCAGAAACACACACCAAATTGAAAAATAATTGAGAGAAGTGATTAAAAATACCACTAGGAGGTTTTTATTAAGGACCAAAAATTGTAAAATTGCAAAGTTGTAACAGAACTTGAGTCAATTATTCTGAATTCTGATAAGTGCCAGTTGGTTTGTCTTCTTTACCTTGTCACAAAATAAAAGAAACAGGATAGAATTTTCCTTTCAGTGCAAACCTGTGTGTGGTACTTAGCCAAGCTGCAGAAGTGTAGTGGAAGAATGTGCGACTGAGCAAATTTCCTTTAGGAACTATTAATTACATTTGTAGATAGCAAATTGTAGAATGAAACTAAAATATCCTAAAAGGAGTAAACAGTCCTTACAACTTCAGAGTTAACATTATAGAGAAGAGGAAGGGATTCCCAAGGGTGCCCTTCCTTCTTTCCTTCCATCATTCCTCCAGCCAGAGGCACTACGGGGTGATGGTTCTTGTTGACCTTGAGGAGAAAATTATTAGACTTATGTCCTATGAGTTGTCCCACGCTGCCAAAGTATCTCAGAGACAAGTGACTGTTTCACATACACATTCCACATTCATTTCTTATTCTTTTTCCTTCAAAAGTGCTTCAAAGATGACATTTCTATTTGGTTTTGTTGGGTTTTTTTCTGTTCTACAAAGAGGGAGGAAGTAAAAGGATGTGAGTTACATCAGAATATTAAAATAAATAAATAAAATAAATTATTGTGGAAAGCAACATTCTTAACCAGCAAATCCCTGTGAGAGTAAGCAAGCTGATTCCATGATCCTTGACCTGAATGCACTACAGGCTGGGCAGGTGCCAAATATGCTCAGCACATTAAGATCTGGAACTTGCTGCTCTGTTATGTCAACTACAATTCGCAACCTGATGCCAGGAAATAAACTGGAGGCTTCAAGGACAGGAAGCTCTGGACTGTTGTCGTCCCCTCTGTGTCTGTCTTGGTTATAGGTCAGTGGGATTTCCTTTCATTAGAGGTCAAAATGGTGACTGAAAATGGCTTTAGGCATCAGCAAAACCAAATTGTTCATGTGGACAGTGACACTCCCTCTGTGGCAAGCGAGGCATTGTGCAAACTCCTAGACAGAACGTGCCACTGTCCTCCACGGGTCATCTCTCAGACTAAATAGCTCTGAGCAAAAGCACCAGAACTCCTGTCCCAGCCTACGGTACATCACAGCTCTCTGATCACTAAATACCACTGCAGGTCATAGAAGGGATGAGGTGGGAGTGGGGGACCAGAAGGTCTCTTTTCTGTGCAATCTGAGTCACCAGGATGCAGTTAGCACCAAGCACCTGGGAGATGGGAAGCCCAAGGGGGCTGTTGTGTTTGTCATGACAGGAAGAGGTTGCGGAGAAGAAGGAGAAACTGGAAAAGGTCCTTGCATAACTGACTCTGCTTTTTACTTCCTGTTCCCTTTGGAAAAAATAGCCTTGCTTTCTTCCATTTTGGAAAAGACCTCTGGGATCCAAGCATTAGGTTGGGGAGTGAACTGCTTTGTTGAGGAAGTCCAGTTCCTTTACCACACACCTGCCTTTGCGTGTCTGTTATCCAGTCAGGGTTACTACATTGAATTGTAATAGTTTTCTTGCTTGAGGATAAAGTGCCCATCATATCACCACTGAATGCTTCTATCGTATCTCTTTATGTTGCTATTTGACAGCAAAATTCTGTAGAGCTTGAAAAATGTCTTGATTTTTACCCACATGTGGACAGGCAGAGAAAGGAGCTCACAAACTGGAACCACTGCGGGCAGGCAGACTATAAATAGCCCTAGCATGTCCCTGACAGATAATTTACATCAAAAAAGCAGTACCCCAAAAATCCTACTGTCTTCACAGACACGGAGACTTTGACTGTGTGGAAAAATCACACATAAAATCCTTACTGAAACAGTGTCATGTTGAAGAATAGCTGAGAATTTGCATTTCTTCTTCACTCAAAGAAGAAAGAGCTCTTGTAGCACTGTGTGGAGTTAATGAGAAAAAGTATGGGCTCTCAGGCTAAAGATTTAAGATTTCCTCTCATCAGTAGGAGGAATTGAATGCAGAGCGCAAGACAGGAACGCTTCATGGGGAGTCTGTTCCAGTGCCTTGTACCCCTTACAGTAAAGAAGTTCATCATGTTGAGGTGGAACTTCCTGTGCTCTAGCTTGCATCCCTTGCCCCTGGTCATATCATAGGGTACAAGTGAAAAGAGGTTGTCCCTTTCTTCTTGACACCCAGCCCTCATATATTTATACGCATTAATTAGATACGGTGGATCAGACCTTCTCCTCAAGTGCCACTGACAAAGATGAGCTGGGGGTTTTTGCACAGCCTGCAGTTTCCCTTTTGAAAACAACAGAGTTTGAAATACATCAGCTTCACTTAATGTCTGGCTGTAAAACGAATCAAAATAAATCAAAATTGTAAAGTATTTGTATTAATGAGAAGAGAAAGCTATAAGGGTGGGAAAAAAAAAGGATGCAGGACTTCTAAGATTTCAAGGCACTCAGCTTTAATGATAGATGGTTATGCAGCTCTGTTGGAAGATGTTATTAATGCATAAATGAAACCGTGTTCAAAGATACAGATAGATGTAGAATGAGAACAGTGATGAAAAAGGATCTGTCAGAAAGATGAGAAACTGCAACTAAAAACAATTAGAAGCCATGCTTTGATTCAGGCTATTTTCAGATCTTTGGATAAATATGAAAAATTACTCTCCCCTCTTCCAAATATAAATCCTTCCTGGAGCCACACAAACATTTGTCTTTGTTTAGATCAGGCTAGTTTGTCGAAGGATGTGAAATGTCATCTAGAAGTCTCCAATAATGCTAATGTGGTAAAATTCCTCTTATCCAGTATGTTCAAATTAAACAATTTCTTATAAAAACAAACACAAAAGAGGTCCTATTATACTGCATAGCTTCATCCTGGTGCTGAAGAAACTATAGCAACCTGTCTGATTGCTGAGAAAGAGTGAAGAGAGAAGGTGCTATCAACATATGGAGTCAGCTTCTGACTTACACTGAGGACAGGAGTTCAACAAACCTGCATCCCAAACCAGACTTTCTGAGTATGAATGACCTTTTGAGAGATGTAAAGTATTTCACAAATATTGCTAATTGATGTGGTTTGTATTTGATTAGACCAGCTGTATATTTATATACTATGTATGAGGTCATCATGGCTTCTATTCCTATGCATTCCACGTGCACTCGATTTCTAGGGAACTTTTAGTAACTTGAAGAAAGCTTGCTTAAAATAAAGGTAAATAAATTCAAGCGTGACATGAGGAGTAAAAGAACAGTTTAGTAAAACAGTAAGAATAAACATAATCCCATACAGGGTGTTAGGTCCTACAGAACTTGGCAAGTGGACTTGCTGAGAGGTGATGGCGAGTGTGAGCTGCCCCTCAGAGGCAGGAGGGACTGTACTGGTACCCATTAGTGCCTTTGAAATGGGCTTCTTACTGGAAGAGCATGATGCATTCTTTGTTGTGCTCATTTACTCAAAGCGATAAGCACGTAACTTAAAAATTTCTAGTATATAGAAAAAAGTTGGCTTATTGGAAGTCAGTAGATATACTCCCAGCTATGTAATACAATATAATGGGGTGGTGAGAGGTAAACCCATCGTTTTCATGAGCTGTAGCTCTTGGAAATGCTCTGAGCTCTTAGAGGGAACCTCATGCTGAAGCAGCCTCAATGCATTGATTTGGGTTTGGAAGAAGTGGGAAGAGCTGTCACCGCAGAGCAGCTTCCAAGCCCTGGTCCCTGGGGCAGCAGCTGGTGGTTGCAGAGAGTTGCCTGGTAACGAGGAGCTGCCTCCTCATTTCCAGCTGTTAAATTGCATTGAGAGGAGCTGAATAATACCAGAATAGAAATGTAGCTTTTCATTTGTCAGGCTTAATATAACAAAATAGGAGCCATTTAATGCTATCTCTAAATTGTTTACCAGGATAACATAGTTCCTTACTGGTAAAGTAAGCAAAAGCATTTCAGGCTCTCACCACAAGGACTATTTCTCCTGTGGATGTATTTCTCCTGTGGATATACTTTATTTTAAGCAAGTGGAAAAGCTGATAAGTCATCAGTAAGTGCTTGTGCTGATCAGGCCAGCAACGCTTTGGTTTTGTCACCCACCTTTTTCCTATTAGCAGCAGGAAACACTGACTGCCTTGCCAAAGCCGAGTGCATCCATTCTTTTATTGTCCCTGATTAAAAGGCAAACAAAAGGGGGTAACATAAGTAAAAATTCCATAAATGTGAAGAGCTTTAAACAGCAGCCAGTTCCTATTTCCGTATTATGTGCACACAGACCCCTGGCCTCCTGTTTGTGTGCGTATATATATATGTATATATAGAGAGAGATATTCAGGGGCTGAAAATATGTTTACTAAATATGGCAAAGCCAACATTTTACCCTCTGGACGACAAACTTTAGTATGTATTTGAAGGAGATGAGTCTTTGCAGCAGAGCTCTAGCAGGTCCATGCTGCAAAAATGAAAACAGGGGTTTCTGTAATGTTTTATTGATTAGCAATTTTTTCTAACAAGGTTTGTCCGTGGGATGCTGTAACCTCTGGTGTGTGTGAAAGGGGAAAAGTAACAGCAGAGGGGATTGTATCAGAGTAGGACAAAAAAGAGACATAAGCAAGAAACTGAAAAGTCATTTTTGGAAAGTGCATGCAAAGATCTGCATTAAAATATAAATATTTAGTTTTATTTTTTGAATGGAAAATAGAATATCTGATGTACTGGTTTCTCCTTCCAAATGAAAAATAGCATATTTATATTTCATTAATAAAAATAATAAATATTAAAAGGAAGAGTTCTGAGTTTAATTCTAAACCAGAATGTGTTCTGCTTTGGTTTTGGTTTGTTTCTCTTTTTTTTTTTTTTTTTCTGGAAAGGAAATTCTAACTGACTGGTTTGGGAGGGACTGAGAAGTGAATGAAGCTTATTAACATCTTTCCGGGAGACAAAGAAAAATGGAAGTGGTGGTCAGGCCAGAGCAGATGGTTATGCCATTGTAAGCCTGCCATCGAGGGAAGGAGTTTCAAGACGTGTCATTGAGCAGCCTGTGATCGAGTGCCATGAAATCTCAATCTCTCAAAGCTGGAGGAAAGGTGAGTGCTTGGAAAAACCCAGAGCAGCACACCAAAAGCAGGTGTGAGGTACAGAGAACGGCTCACAAGTCCTGGGACAAAAGGTGGCACTGATGCGGAGGCAGTCCAACAAAGAGCTGCTCACGAAGCCTTCCAGCAAAGGAAAGAAAAGATGGTTCAATTTGGTTTATGTTCAAAAAATCATAGTTCAGCAACTTGCTATTTTGACCAGGAAAATTAGGGAGGAAGAAGAATACGTAGGTGAAATTTTGTTTCCTTTTCAATTATAGATTGATCTGAAAGATATGGTAATGTGACAATACATTGCTAGTAAGAGCTGGTTTTGAGCCTGTGCTGTGCTACATTTATCAAACACCCAACCTTTCCAATATTGGTACTTCAAATATGGAAGAAATACTTACAAAGAAAACATGTTTCATTCATGTGCAAGCTGGTCTTCAGATAAATGTGCTGGTGCCCTCTTCTCTGGAAGAAATCTTTGTGATTTCGGAAGATAGTGATATTGTGAAAATTCAAAACAAGAGGCATACACAAAACCAGTCTGTACCTCCATCCACAGATGAATACCAATGTGCACATACATGTCTCCATGTCCACATGTGTTGTCGTGTCCCAGCGTCCTACAAACACGAATCAGTTAAGCTTCTTACACCACTTCTTTGAGACAGGAAGGTGTTATTCCTGTTTACAGACTAGAAAGCTGAAGCCTCAAGGTGAGGAAGTTCAGATGTAAAACCTGGAAAGAGCTGGAACCGTCTTATTTTTTTAAGTCCAAGGCTGAGTATTTTTAATGTTCAAGGTTTACGATACCATCTTTTCTTTCCAGTGTTTGACTTGATTTCAAAAATTCTATGGCAAAGAGAGAAAAATCATGGGATAGAATAGCATTCCAATAAAAGGAGAGAATTATTGTCTCCTTTTAAATTGAGAGAGAGAAGTTATTTTCCTGTCTTATCTGGTATCAGAACAGTAATTTAAAAATAAAGGTCTGAATCTTCAAAAAAAGCAATGTGTTTTTGCTACCATCAACGCCAGCTGGGTCTGCAAGCTCTACCACAGGAAAAGGTGACTTAGCAGTTGAGGAAATCTCTGAATGAATTATAATTAGATCATGATAATTATAACCCTTCTTGGATCTTAAGCGCTGGAGTCAGAAGAACGATCCAAAAGACCCAGTTCAGCACCATTGCATTTTGGTGTGGGCAGAGCAGTGTGCTGTGCAAAACACAGCAGCAACACCCCTTTGAAAGGAATAAACTGGGCAGAGCAGGTCTGGAGGGGCAGCGACCCCTTTTATAGACTGGTGTAAGGGACAGGTTAATCCATGCCCATGCAGGACACAGACTGAGGCTTTCTTCAGCCAGTGGTACCAACTCCTTGTCCTTGAGGAGCACATCCTCGCTTTCTATAAGCAACGCTGTGAAGCAGTGGAGGTGATGGAGAAGGGCGCTGTGATACTGTGGTGTATGGAGAAGACACTCAGTAAGGAACAGGGTGTCTCTTGTGTTAGCAACCTCTTTCAGTATTTTGTCTGGTGACTGTATATTGTATACAGAACACAGCCTAACACTGGATACTGGGCTCTGTTGCGATTTCTTCACTTGATTTACTCCTAAATTACTTGTATTGACTCTCCAAAGGAAAGCTGGGCACCCAGCCCTTTGTCTGTAATCACTTTGCTTTTATGTCTGGTTTGGCACCAGCTGCACCAGGAAAAAGCACGTAATTATAGTTTACTTCTAAGTTATTTAACCAGAAATTCAAATTTTAAGTCCTTGAAATTGCACATTGGTTATAACTAAGAAAAAAATTCAAGTATCCCTTTAAGGAGCCAGTGTTAAGCAGAATACTTCTGAGTCAAACCTATTGCAAGAAAAACACCTTAATATCTGAAAAAAACAACCCTTCAGTCATTATCTGGCTAGAAAATTAAGCTCAGCTGTTTTCTTACTAAAGTTTTCCAGTTCTTATTTTTATTAAGCGTGCATTGTTTATACATTGTGCTCTAGAAATATTTTATTACATAAATGTTTGTGTTGAGGGAGGGAGGAAAGGGTGGGGGAAAAAACAACAAATAAATCCAGCCTCTTTAAGGCTTTCTGTCTGTACATATGCTGCAAGGAAGATCCTCACAGCGGGGCTCACTATATGCCAAATGCATTTGCTGTCTGGAAATGTAGCTCAGCTTTCCACACCACTGGCAACTCCTTTGAAACTAGAAATCTTCAATATGTCCATAGCTTGCACAGACACCAGCTAGTAAGGCAGGTGCAGTAAATGCACAGCCAATGCACATTTTGGGGTGAAGCCCACTAAATCCCACATGCAGTATCCTGAAAGTGGGGAACTCATTGTGTGTGGGCTATACGAGCTAGTCACCATCAACAGTGGAGCTGCCCTCATTGTGCAGTGTGGTGGGGTCATAGCAAGGCCAGACGGAGATTTTCAAGCCATTTGGTGGGATCCGAAGGGGAAAGATGCTGTGCCTGCTGCCCCTGCTGCTGCCCTGTGTCTCCTGTGGGCAGTGCCACACACTAGCCTTAAGGCAGAAAAGGGCTCATGAAGTCAAAGCTTTGTGTTTAGGTACAAAACCTAAAGTTAAGAGGCTGTGGCAATGCCACTGGTGTTAACCCATGAGTTCATGTGTGGTCTAATGTGTGTACATCCTGCGTAGTTATATATGTTCATTGCATGTGGTGAAGATAACTGCCCTTACTGGTGCTTCAGGTTTCTCGACTCAAGATGCTAAGCTGTGCACGCATCCAGAGCACTGTGCAGGGAGGGATAAAACCTGACACAGGCTTATCCAGAGGGCAGAGACGTTCAACCTCCAGTAGCCCTTCCCTTCCCTCTCTGCCTGTATGCTGAGGTATCTCCTGAGTGACCCCCACAGCCTGATACCCACTGATGGGACCTGCAGAGAAGCTCCAGCACAAGCCATTTCCATGGGATGATCCCTGCATCCTGATCCTCTATCTCCATCCCTCACTGCACCCAGGGGAGTGATGTCCCTGCCTCACTCTCTGAAGGGGTATGAGAGGGTTCCTTTGATGGCCACCAACTTCAAGGGGGCTGCTCAACTCCTCCTGCCGTGCCTGGAAATGCTGCCTCCACCCAAAATGGGCTCCTTCTAGATGTGCTCCCATTTTCCTCCCCCATGCTCAACTTAAAATATATATCCCTATATCATTGTGCAGCTTCTCATAGGAGCTAATGAGTAGATTGCAAAGGCTCATTTTTTTCTGGGCAGGCAGCAAACTGATGTAAATGACATACACTGTCTTTTTTGATATGTGCAGTTTGGTGCTTACCAGTTCAACTGTACACCAGGGAAAGAAATGGCAGGCTTGTTCTCCTTGTCCTACATGGAGTTTAACAAGTAAAACTGTGAAACTCTTTGTGTTACAGTCAAGCGTAACTGGGACCTTCTTATGTCCAGAAGTAAAGCAGGTTCTCTGGCCAAATTAAAGAAAGTGGAGAATTGCCAAAGAAAACATTTTTGTCCAGCTTAGCTTATCTGATGTTACCAGCATGTAGTGATACTTTATCGTAGTGAGTTATTTCCTCTGTTAAACATAGAAGCAAGAGCAAGTATGGATAAACAATGCATGCAACCAAAGCCCAAACATTTAACTATTTTAGCTTACCGTGGTGGGAAGCAGGGGTGGAGGGGGAAGAGATACAATTAAGCATTCCCCAAAGAACCCAGCTACTGCTTTCAGCGCTGGAATTGTCTCAATCAGAGAAGAAAGCCTGAAGCACAGAACAAGTGGCTGTCTGGCAGCCAAAAGGTCTTGCAGAGTCCAGGTCTATTGCAAAAGATGGTTACTCTGTGTGGGGTTAGGATGGGTCACTCTGGGAGGCATATCTCAAATCTTGTGGCTTGGAAAGTGCACAGGAGGAAGCAAATGCCTCACCTGTCTTTGGACATGTCTGGAGCAGATGTTTGTGTCTGAGGCACTCATCCCAGGCTTTCCTCATGGCAAGTAAAGGGATGTAGACGCCTTTAGGGACAGGGTTTGTCTGAGCTATTGTCTACTTTGGGATTAAATGATTCACACCCTAAGTACATACTTCTTATTGGTTAAAAGGAGATTACTCCATAGTGGATGTCCGTGTTATAAACATTGATATTTTATCACAAGAACCCATTGGTCAGCATAAGAATCCCTCATGGCAGTTGCCATCAGCCATCATCTTTGGCCACTAGGAGCTGTGTGGCTTTGCCCGCCTGAGTGGCAAAGGGAGGAAAGGGAAACCAGAAACCTTGCTTCCTACAAATAAGATCCTAACCCTCCAAAGCAAATGTGTAAAGCTTCACTGCCACAAGGAGGAGTGGCAAGGGTTATCTCTCCAGATAATGTCGTTTCACAGCTAGTCAGCCCTCCATTCTTGAATCCTACAGTTGAAGTATTTAGAAAATTCCAGTGCGTCCCAACCTCTGAGAGAACCAGCACCTACAGAAAAATTTAGAAGAGAAGGTATATGGTGTCGTAACTGTTACTCATTACCAGTATAAACCAATCTTAGCACAACAGTTTTACTGCAGAGCTGTTTGTTAGGAACATAACATTTTATGCTGCCAAAATAATATACAAATGGCCAAAGGGATTTTCCAGGGTGAAGGACTTGAATAAGTTTGTATGACTGAAGTAGGGGTTTGGAGTAGTAGCACCCCAATATCCCTGTGGCTGGAAGAAGAGGAACAGATCCAAGTCTCCTTAATGCATGAGGACACTGGGAGACAATGAGCACTCCGGCATGAGAACGGAGGGCAGAGTCTGATCTTTCCCACCAGAGAGGCCACGGCCATTCTAATTTTATTTACGATTGCTTGGAACTCTTATTGGTTAACTATGATGTAGTGTGATCTATGCATCATGAATTATGTGGGTTATAAAAGGAAAGCATTGGCTGAATGTCCACAGCAAGGTCTGGGTTGTGAAACCTCTGTGTTGTGGAGCAATGATGGCTCAACCAGCTCAGGTAAGGCTGTGTCAGCACACTGCCACCCATCCCATTGCCCAGAAAAGAAGCCATGACCTGGGACATAATTTCCTCACTGATAATCCCTATGACAATTGATCTTTTTTGCACATAAAAATGTACTTTGACATGTTATGTTCCATCTCCTGCCTACACCTTTTTGGTTAAGTTGGGCAAGGTGAGACACATACTCTTCCAGTAGCATATACTGATTCATAAGTTAGGATGTTCATTGGCACAACAGCAAAAAATGTGTTTGCTAACCCTTATGCACATCAGACAGATGCTGATGACAAACAAATGTTCTGCGGAATATCCAAAGGAATCTCAAGGCTGAACAGACCAACATGGAATCATCTCATTGCCTGCCATCAATCCCTGGACATCACCCAAAATTACCTGTGGCTTCTTGAGTTTAGTTCAGTTGGAATTAGCAAGAGACACACCTGTACACATCTACACATGTAGAGGTAGAAAAAGCAACATATAGAAGATTGCATCTCGGTAACCTACATGTAAGTCTAAGGAACACTATGAAGAATATACCAATACCTATTAAGCATTTACATGTTTTCTAGTAGACACTTAAGAGCTACAGTTTAAATTCGTGATGCTGAAAATCTTGATTCAGAATGAGATTTATCACCATAGAGTCTCTGACAGGAGCCAGTGCTTTTCATTTCATTTCATTTCATTACTTTGTCACACAGTGGTGTTGAATTCTATCTTATCAGGCTTTCTGAACTAGGCTCAGTCCAGAAAAGCTCTCAAGTGGGTGTTACTTCAGGTGTGTAAAAAGTCCTTTGTACGTCTCTGATTTGAGTCAGGTTACTTACTTTCTTCCGTGGTGTGGAGGTGCATGTATAGATTTGTGAGTAGGATCCAGATTCTAAACAAGGATTGAGAATGTCAGTTTGTGAAATTAAACCTCTCAGTCAAGTCCTGGATATTTTCCTCTAGAAAAATCCTCAAAACTTAACATTGATAAGAAAGAAACCAAATAAATCATGAATCTAGATGCAGTCTTATGAGATTCAAGTCTACAACAAATACTCTTCTTTAATCAAGAAATAGAGAGTAGGGTGAAATCTGCAGAAAGTACCTATAACCCTAAGTCTCTTAAACCTCATTCAAAAATAAACTCAAACATCTGGTCTAAGCAATCTCTCATTGTCTTTTGCGGTATTTCTTTAATTTGTACAAATTAAACTAGAATAAATCCCTGCAGTATAAAAGGCTCCAAATCTCACAGCAGTTTGTTAGTGGTTTGCTGTAGTCTGTGATAGGATTAGTTTGACAAGAACAAAGCAGGATAACCAGTACCTGGATATCCAACTGCATAATCATTTTCCTCGTGTGCTTGCAGTCATGTCCATGTAACATCGAAACCTGAGTCTTTTGAACAATTCTCTGGGTATGAGCAGAAGAGAAATAAAACTAAACCAAGCAAGCCAACAGACAGATTGCATTGTACTGGAGAAGCTATTCACCATCCCTGTGGGGACACAGCAGTTGCACCCACACTCACATAGCTCATCCCCACATACCCATCCCCATACTCCACCTGCCAGGTACAGGGTCCTGAATGGTTCAGAACATCAGTTCAGACCTCACAGTAAGCAAGGAGAGGGGCCTGGAGATTCCTCGGTTTTAAATGTATTTTGACATTGGCAGAGTCAACTTTAATAGCTTGTTTTACGGATCAATTTGTAATATATGCAGGAAATCCCGGGACCAGGGCACCTGGGCTTGGCCAGCCAGCACTACCGTGCCCAACAGCTTGACTGCTCTCATCCATTGGCCTAACAGTGACACGAGCAGCGATTTTAGAAAACCCTAACTGAGGCAATCCTTGCTTTTGTTTCTTCATCTGTGGGAATTGTACAGAGGACTGTGATTGGAATCAAAGGGTTTGCAGTAAGGAAAATGAAAAAGCCCAAGGGGCGCTAACTGGTTTGAAAGACTTTAAGTTTGTTTACATCCACTCCTTTTTCCTTTTTCCTCATTATCTGGGACTTTGGGAGTACTGTAGCACGGAAAGATCTTAAAGTGGAAAGGCTAAGACATGCACAGAAAGATACACACTGAGCAAGATTCCAGCATCAAACAAAGATCTTACAACCAGCAATAACAGCATGCTCAGGGTTACTTTCATGTGTGGGCTGCAGACTTACACAGCCTATCTTGACTCAAAGGACCTTATGGCTCCCTGTAGTTATAAATGGGGCCAACGGAACTTTTCAACATCCCTGTTTATATTTACACATTCTTGTCTGGTTAAAAATGTAAGGGTTTGGGGTTTGTGGGTCCTTTGTGTTTTGTCTCTGTGACTGCAACATATTTTAAAAAACAAAACACAACAAACCTGAAATGTCAAGTATATCAAGAGGAGACAGCAGTGACTGTCTGGGATTACTCTAAGCACTTTCTTTCCTACAAAACAAGAATGATAAATTCACACCTGCTTTTATACATAGGGGAATTTCTTAAGTCTTACAGGAATTTCCTACTGTTTTGAGATTTTTTTTTGTCGTTGGGAGAAACAGGAATATTTGGTACATTGCTAAGTGGTGCTCGTGTCTTCAGAGTCTTCTGACGACTTATGCTATAACTGATCACTCAGCTCCTCCTTCTATCACACCATGTGCACCTTCACTTCAAGGTTTTACTTTGCTATGGAAGTTGCATGTCAGTGCACTGGTCATGCAGTGAAGTCTTTAGGGAACTCTATTTTTTCAGACAGGGTATCACAGCTCTCACTCTTCTGTTGCCTCTGTGGCAGAGACCAGAGACATCTTACATATCTTAAAGTAGTCACAAAGATCTAACCCTTTTGAATACTTGCTTTTACTTCCTATTTTTCTGACTTCTTGTTTTAAAGTCAATTTGCTTTCCGAAAGAGCAGTGTGACAGAAATGTGTACTTCTCCCATCATAAAACCACGTTCTTTCATAATAAATGTCTTAAAGAGATGAGTGTGTTTCTACTAAGTCTGTGTTAATTAGTGACACCAGCAAATATAACTTCTGCAAGCGTAAGGGTTTCCTTTCTCTGACAACCTTTCCACTGTTATTCCATCAAAACCAATAGAAGCAATGTGTCTTAGAACACACTAATTGAGACGTTTCTGTCAGCACCACAATGCAAGAGAAGATCTATAAATGAAATATTTTTCAACCCTTTGTTGAAGGCCCTATACATTACCACAAATCTTTCTGCTTCTGTCTTTTTTTTTACAAGGAACATTGTTTCCATCCTTGATTTATTCTCTCTGAAACCTTGGTTTACTGTGTCCTCTTCCCTCTTGGTCTTATCCTTTTGCAAAAAGATCTTTGCTTTTCTTTCCCCTTCTGCGTCTATTTTTCTTTCTCTTCTCTCACAACAGACCTCCAGTAACTCAGGAGAAAAAGAGTTGACTATTGTCTGTTGTACAGAGAAGACATGCATAGCCCAGCACACTCTAATATTTTTCATAACAGCTTGACAATATTGAGTCATTGCATCTTATAAGCCACTGAAAGTTGCAAACCTATCTGTGAAACTTCACATTCCTCTTCCTGTATGATTTTTTCAAACTGTAATGCTCATTTATCAAGATCTTTTTGAATTCCAAACCCATTCACCGAAGTGTTTGCTACCCTTCCCAATATAGCAGTCTACAAAATGAGAAGTACTAAGCACTAAGTGTACTCCTTAATGTATTATAGAAGTTACTCGTAAGAATATTCAATAGCAAAAGATTTAGGCCCTCGTAAATGTCCATTTCACATACTTATATTCTGATCACAGATTACTGATGACAACTTTTGGAATACAGTCTTCCAACCACTTTTTTATTTCTCCTGATTTACTGCATGTATGTAACATGCATGAGGATGTCACGTGAGCTGGTTGCAAGACATTGCTGAACTGAAAAGATATTGCACCCCCTCTATCTACAAATAATATATTGGAATAATTCTATTTCCTTTTCTTGTAAGGACATT
>WEIS01069604.1:0-11576 GCA_013389965.1 Todus mexicanus
AAAATAATAAAAAAAATAAAATCAAAAAATCCAGTTTGTAATTATTGAGAAATATGAGAAGATTCTTAAAACATAGTAAAAAGTAAACATTTACTGGATTATTTTAAAGTATATTACTAGAACCAACAGGACGTAACTTTAAACATGTATAAAGTATTACACATAAAAATGCATAGATATACAGTAAATATGTTCATTTATATGGAGACAGAGTAATATGTACACATAGAGGCAGCTGTGCTTCTGTAAGTCTAAGCAGTAATTCCTGCGGTATATTGTCTTAAAGCAGTTTTATTATACAACTGTTTCAATGTAGCCGGTGCTGAGAACAATGTATATTAACGCTAAGTAGGTAAGTCATATCCATTTACTCTTGCAATGTACACATACAGGAAACAAAGGCCATAAATGAAATAGTACCTACACCTCCGAGACTCCCTCTTTTTTTATTATTTTTTTTATTTAAATATGCACAAGTCCGCCTAATGGTGGTATATAGGTTTCTTTCCTGCTTCTTCTCCATGTCAACGTGTCGACCAGGCACTCAGGACAAAATCTTTGACGCACTTCAGCACCACCTCCACTGATTCAACTCAGTGCGCTCCTGACCTTGAAGTCTTCAGGTCAAAAACAAGAGGAAAAAAATAAAATAAAAAAATATATAAATAAAACAAACAAGCTCGTGTTGTTGTTTGTTTTTTTTTCACAAGTTATTTGCCACCAATACTGTCAAAGCAGCTGAATCATAGTGCATCCGTGGGCAGGAGCATATAGCAGCTTTTGTGCACTTTGCAAAACAAATATATTAAAGAAAATTAAGTCTTTACTGGCTTGTTTTGTCTGTCGCTAAAAAGATGCTGTGCTGCTTCTGAGCCCTTTCCATCAGATTTTTTTTCTTCTTTTTCTTGTCTTTTGTTTTTGTTGGCCTTCTCCCTAAAAGAAAAGAAAAAGAAAGAAAACATGTATAGTATCAATGAGTTAATTAAATAAAGAACATAGACACGATATTACACTGTAGTTGAAAAACTCAGTGGCACAGAAATTATCAGTAGGGATGGCAAAGGTAGTGTTGGCTAATGAACAGTTTCTAATATGATACAAGAAGAAGCAGGATTCCCAACTGTCCCCACGTGTCCACAGGCACAATTTTGATGTTTTGAGTAGCCACGTTGATGTAGGTCTCACTTTCAGCCGGGTAACTCACGCAAGCAACGTTATGCAAGTGCCTGGGGCCCAGAGCCAAACAAGTACGTAGACTTCTAACTCGGTGAAAGCTGGATACGTGCCTTAGACCCTTGCATAAGTTTGCTTGAGTGAGTAATCCTATTTAAGTCAAGTCCAATACATCCGTGATTTCAATGAGAAATTAGGCACTACAGCCCAAGTATTTGGTTGGATGTCATCCTACATACTTTGGCAGAAATAGTGACGCCTCTGTGGAGAATTGTTTTTGCTTATTAGTACGCTGTGCCTAATTCTCACAGCGTATTATTGCGCAGAAACAGAAATTTCATTACGTGTTTCTTACTATTGGAAGTTGACTGAAAAATCACCAAAAATCGGGAAATCGGGATCAATGCAGAAAAAAAATATTCTCAGGTTCCAAGGATGGGAAAGCTTTTTCCTGTTCAGTTCTAAGAATAAATCAGTGCCATTTGATTATCTCAGCCAAGATACCATGGACTGAAAAAATGCTAGATACAAAGGCTCTCATTCAGCAATGTATTACCTCTAAAGAATATTCTTCAATCCTATCAAGTATAGTAGGATTTATGGAGACAACCGAATGCTCCACTGTCTGGAGTGGGAATGGTGTGGGCTTTCTTGGCAGTATCCTATACTGAAATATGTGATCAATGCTAAAAAAATAAGGTTATTAATCTCTAGATGTGCCAACTTCGTAAACTTTCAGGAGAACTAAACGAACTTAAGAACATAGTAAAAGCTAATTCAAGTAGCAGATGCCATAAAAATGTGAAAATGCAGTTTTCATCTGCAATGTCAGTACATTATTAAATGTGAGAAGTGTTTGACAGTTTGACTTTGTCTTAATTCAATATTGTTTCTTAACTAAAAAGGCCCAAACCAGTATGAAGCATTTTTCTCTATTTGCTAATAACATGGAATAAATCTTATTCTAAATTTATCAACATTGATGGCTCATTAAAAAAGAAAAAGGATTATATACTTCAGATGAGGTATTTGTAATATGCTATATAGGCAAATATTCTCTAGGAATTATTAGAATAATAAGACAGGACATTAAGGTAAAGAGTACAGGGGTTTAGTCTATATTGAAATCATAAGGGTTCTTGGAGTTACTTCTGCTTCTCATTAAAGTCTGGCAATAATGCTACTATGGCATTTTGCCATTTTAAAGTCTAGTTAATACTACACAGTAAAACCTCAGTCAAATCAATCATCAATCAAAGCAGCTTTTAAGTTAAAAGTCTTTAGTAACACCATATCTAATGACCAGGCACACCTAATGAGGTCGGAGGGAAGGACACACAGAATCACACAGAATTATTGAGGCTGGAAAAGACCTCTGAGATCATCGAGTCCAGCCTATGACCTACCACCACCACTCAGCTAAACCCTGCCACTAAGTGTGGCATCCAGTCTGTCCTTAAACACCTCCAGGGATGGTGACTCCACCACCTCCCTGGGCAGCCCATTCCAGGGTTTTATCCCCCTTTCCGTGAGGAAGAGCTTCCGAATATCCAACCTAAACCTCCCCTGGTGCAGCTTCAGGCTGTGCCNGAATGGATAGTTCAACACCGTATTCTAACTTGCACTTGAAACACTTTTTTTTTTTTTTTCAACCTAAATGTTCTAAATACTTGGAAGGAATAGATGAGGGAAAACAATTTGAAATGAGTGACCAATGCTGCTGATAAATTGATTCTCAGAAGACCAGCAGAATCGATTAGAGCTTTATGGGAGTTGTGCTATACTTTTTGCTCAGTGATCTTACTTTCTGAGGTTTTTCACTGTACAGACCAATTAGTAAAAGAAATACAAACTCCAGCCAGTGCTTCATCTAGTTTTCTCTGTGACCTCCTCCAGAGAACTAGAGTAAATACTTGCTGTAAGTTTAAGGTAGCGAAAGATTCTATTATTTTTCCTCTGAAAACTTTGAGATGCATAGATAAAATGACACAAAACCCGCTTGGGATCTTTGTCTAAACCTTACAAAGTAGCTCCAAGAATCAAATCAAATTGCCAGTCCACTCCCCACACAATATCATTAGAATAGAAACGAACGGGACTAGTTTTCAGTGATTTGACATTTGTCATTGGAAACAAACACATTATGGTGCTGCTGCTGCTCTGCCACAATCCTGCTTTTGTCCCAAGGCACACCAAAGGCAAATTACCTCTTCTACATGTGCTATGGAGTAGCAATCCATGCGGAGGCAGTACCACTGAGCTATTGATACCTGATAATTTGCTCTCCTGTTAGTGAGCAATTTGGCTGCTCACTGTATTTTCAAGTGCCCTGTTGTACAGAGTAAGTTTCATTGTTTTCCAGACAATATTAAAAAACACAGAGAAAATCCAGATGACCAGCAAGAGTCCCAAATCCCAACCGTCATTTTACCCAGAAAAGTGAATACAGAAGGTGTTTCTTAGCTAACCATTGGTTCCCATATTGTTACAAGAACACGAGAAATTAGCAAGAAAATAGTGACTACAAAGACTAGAGAGTTCAAACAAAATACGCTGCTGAAGTCCCCAAGCATGAGAACTTCTATTAAACTCAGATTTCAGTCACAATGTTTGTCTTGTCAGCAGAAGCCCAGTGAACAGAAATGACTTCTGAATATCTTGCTACAGAGGTCTTTCAAAGAACATGATGTTTATGACGTGGAAAGTAGATCCTCAAAGCCGAACTCTCCCAGTTGCCCAACCGGAGGGCAGCAGCGTCAGGACAGCCGATGGAGTAGGTACATCCCTGGGGCTGGGAAAGCAGCTCTGTGCCATGGGTCAGGTGTGGAGAACCTCACCTGCAGTGAGCCCTGCGTGGCCTCCCCCACACCTCGCCGTGCTCACTGCTCCCGAGAGCAAGAGTCCTGACCCCAAGCCTCTCCCTCCAGAGAAAGCAGCAGGGCTCTGCCACACCTCGTTTTGCTGGGGCAGTTGTAAAGGAGTGGATTTTTAGCAGTGGTGTATCATAGCTCGGAACTTGCTGTTGCATACAGAAAACAATTTTGGGTTGAAGCAAACGAGGAGGGAGAGCAAAAGGACTCTGTCTCTCCAGTGAGAGGTTTTACCACTATCAATAACAGGTTATAGATTTACTGCCCAGGGTAGAAAGTTAAAATATCTGAGATACTAAGTCTGACCCACCTAGCCTATAAACCCCTCCTGATCAAAACCAGCACCCAAGCGAGCAAACTGTCCAGTGCAGCTGCCTGGGATCTGCAGCCAGCACCACTCTTTAGGTGACATTACATCCTTCCTGATGATAACTCGCCTGCTTGTCATCTGGCAGACAGCCACATGCCTCGCTTCTTTCCAAGTTACAGGCCTCCACATCAGGTCCCAACTGCAGTATTTATTTTATAACTGCAGACAATCTGTTTTTGAAAGCCTTTGGTGTTAACAGCAATGGGAGCAAATACAAACAATTCATGCAAAGAGCAGGATATCTGAGCACTATTCAGGTCACTGTATTCCAATTTTATTTTGATAACATTCTGCCTTGTATACTAACTAGCCCACTAACTTTTCCTTGAAAAGCATTTTTTTTTAATCTCTGTCTAAAAAAGGGCTTCTGAATTTTTATTATCAGTCAACTCTGAGCATAACTTACAGAATTTGTTTAATACCCTGTAAAGTCATGTGTATACACTGAAATATGTGGGGCCTAAGGAAGATCTGAAGCTTAGCTGGATTCAGTGTTCAATTATCTAGCAATAAAAGCCTTAAAAGCTTATCTATCATTCTGTATCTCACATTTCTGCACAGGTTATTTTACAGAAACAAGATTGGCAAACCCATTCATTCAAACCTTTTATTGCAACATTATAAAACTCATCTTTGCTATTTGTGGTGTTATAAACTACCAATTATCAAGTCCTCATTTTCTAAGTAATTTATCCCAATGGTCGGTATCTTTACAGCCTTAGGCGCTAAACTTTTGTTTGGATCACTTGGTTCTGGTAGGTAGACGGGCAACTAATACACTATGCAATGAAACATTATCGGTAGCTAACAATGTTCTGCAACTTCCGATGGTACAATAACATATAGGTAATGGCACTATGACATATAGCTAATAATGCAATTACCACATGAATTCCTGAAAAATACCCATTATTTATGCTAATATAAACAGCGATTATCCGTACACCAGAAAGTAACGGCTACAAAAATAATTACTTAACTTGCCTCTTCCTGGATTATTTGTCTTCCTTTTTTTTTTTGGTACCATTTTATCGGAGTTTCTCCTACAGCTGCTGCATGCTGGTATATTAGAAACTTATGCTCAGTTCTCTGATTTGTCTCATACCCTGAGCTGAACGGTGTTTGGAAATACTGCACGTTGCTTCTGGATGGAGCCACCTGGTCAAATTGGGATCCGCACTATCTGGTTCAGAAGGAGCCTTCATCACTTTCTGACGGCTGCAAAGGCAGCTTTCTCCAGATAGAGTTCGGGTAGCAGATTCCTAATACTCAGTGCGGTCATTGTTCTCCGGAAAGAAAATGCAGCAAAGGTAGTCACTGAGACTCCCAGCCAGATTGCCAGCTCAGTGTCCGAATTGTTCTTAATCTGCTGTATACATACTGATGTATATACTGCTCTTCTAACAAAATCTACCCAGAGCTAGTTTCTCTAGACAGAGAAAACACAGTATACTTCCACATGAGGGCAGCAAGGATTAAAACTTAAAACATAATTAAAAAAACATCAGCAACAACCATCCAACACTTTATTTCATAGCGTAAAGTCCCTCACAATTTTTCAGTGTTTTCACAGACGAATTATTATTTTAGAGATATCAAAATGTTTAATAGTTTCTCTTCCATTAACAATTACGGAATAATGGGACTTACAGGTGTCTGCCTGCTTCTCTTCCCTGGATTTTCATATGCAGAACTTTCGCTGCTAGCAGTAAAGGCACAATGGTGTCCTGGGACAAGAGCAGACCTTGTTAAACACAGTTTTTACTCTTTTCTTCCCTTTCATTTGTCCTTTTAGGAGCTA
The DNA here is from genome assembly GCA_013389965.1 of Todus mexicanus. NCBI lineage: Eukaryota > Metazoa > Chordata > Aves > Coraciiformes > Todidae > Todus > Todus mexicanus. The sequence goes on from WEIS01069604.1 coordinate 6,215, forward strand.
AATGTTGTAAACTCACATTATCATTTTCCTCCAGATGTAATTCTGTCATAGGTCCCAAGTGTGGCAGCACCTCATCCATATGGTAAAGTAGAAAAGTTATTACTTTCGATTCATATCATTGAATGATGGCAGACACCAGGGAATTAACGAGAACAGTGGAGAGATGATTGAGATACTTGAGGATTAACCAGGCAGATAAACTCAAGAGAAAGATGGCAGATGTAAGCTTTTGGAGGAGCCCTTTCTGGCAGGACAACTTCTGTCCTGGACAGACCCGCAGATGCCTCATCATTCACTCCCCATTTGCACCGCACATCAAATTACATGTAAAAAGAGAGTAGAAAAATCCAGCAATCAAGCAAACAAAGCTTTCAGTCCAGAAATTACTCCACAGTGGTAATTTATTTCCTGGGGTTTTCAGTCAGGTTAAAAATTTTGGATACGGAAACAGCCAGAGAAATGCACAAATTGTTAAGAAATCAAATGTGTCTTATAAACACACACTCAAGAAAGAAAAAAATTTCCACACTGCTACAAAGACAACCTCTTCCTAAAGCATGATTTACAAACCAATGCTGACTAGTGGCCTGCAGGAAGAGGACACAAAGAACTTTAATAATTAGTTAACTGCATGCCACAGGCATCTCTACCAATGTCACCAGCTACCAGTTTTCCTAAGATAGTTTGCAGGGTATTTTTTAACTATCAAATTTAGGCTGAAATTTGCTATGCTTAGTGTGTGCTAGAGCAGGAATATGACCTAGGGAAAATCAGCTAAAGGAAAATAGCCTTTTTGGACAGGCAGTGAAATTGGGAGTTGGATGGTGGCACTGGACAAGAAGCAAGAAGGTTGAGGAGACGGGACAGAAAGGCTCAAGTATCAGAAAGCAGTTCCACATTTTCCTGAGTGTATTTCTGATGTCATTTGAAGAAGTCCTGTGAACACATACTGGCTTCTGAAGACAACAGAAGGGGTAGTATCATCACATAGAATCATCAGCTGCCCACAACACCATTTCAAATCCCAAAATACCAGAATCTGTAAAAGTGGGTTAATTAATGTTTGCAAAGCACTGCAACATGACAGCAATGGACACCATAGAAGAGTCGTGACTTATTTTATCATTCTCTCTTCATATGCAAGTGTTGAGTAACGTTGAGCAAATGAGGTCTTAGAACAATCACTGAATTAAAAAACAAACACACAAACCCCAGAACAACACTGGTAGTGCAAGAGCTAACCTGTGTGATATCTTATCTTCTGACAGTCAAAACCTTGATATTTTATTTTCAACTTAATCTCACAGCCTGGGGTAAATTGTATCCCAACCAACAATTAACATTGCAGATACTTGGTGTCTGTATACACCAGACATCAGCTACCAAGATAAAGGCTAATTTAGCTTTTAGAATAATTCCTCAACTAAAAGAAATAGCAAATTATCCCAAGTTTCTGTATCTTAATCCTACTAGCATTTTTTGTTTTGATGTATCCACTGAGAAATTAAAGGTTTTATTCTTTAGGGCAAGAACAAGTAAAGTGAGGCACTCTTTTTCTCCCAAAGTACACATCTAGTTTTTATCTGGCCTGAATACAAACTAAGCAATATCAAACTCTGACGTTTTTTCCTTCTGGACAATATTGAGTATCATCAGCTATTGTCATCTTTTAAGAAATACTGATTCCTCCACAAAGAATGGAATCTACATATCATAGCCTACTGAGAGTTCAGTGGATTTCTTCCTCAACTTCAGGGCCAGTCACTGGGAAAAGAGTTGTCCCAGACTGCTGAAATGCAAGGCATTTCCCACAGCGCAGTTTTCCAACGTATACAGCAGATGGCAGCGAGATATTAATTGAAAACTGGCTTCCACTTCCAGCATTTCAAAGAATATTATTTTTTCTTTGTAGAAGTATCCATTATTCTGCCTAGAACACAAACCATTCTATTCATTAGTGAATATAAAAATTGCAAAACATAAAATTCCACACCTACGGACTGACAGAAGAAATCAAAAGAAGGGAAGAGGAAAGACAGTAAACTCGAGGCGACAGAAACTTGATAGAAGACCTATGTTTAACTAAATAGCATAGATGTTCAAATGTTGGGTGTCATTGTTCTTTCAGTCACGATTATGTGAAAACAGGTGGGTCCCCACTGCAGCCAAAATGTTTATCTAATGTAGATGTAGCTCAGAATTCAAATGATATGAATATCAGTTGCATGCAGGGTACTCACTGTTCTTATCTTAGTCAACACCATGTCAGATCAGATGTTTTGCAAGCAGAGCCAAGCAAAATATTTCCAACGAAAGGTTTGGTTTATTTTCCTTCCTTTCACATTGCGACATAAAGCAAATTTAAAAATAATAGAAAAATATTTATACATCGTCAAGAGTACACGTACATGTGTAAATATATTTTAACCCTATAGGCAACAATTATAGCTAAGAACTAATTGGTTTTGAACTTCTCTAGGTTTGACTGGACACTGATCTGATTTGAAACTCCCTCTGTCCAGTAATTCAAAACATATTATTTATTTTTCGAGTTTCTCCTTTTTCTAGCCATTTTTTTTAAATTTCATTTTTCTCTCATCATATAGAGAATAGAAAATAAACTCTACTGAGACAGTATCTATTTGTGACAACTGCAAGGTTTGCTTTCATACTTGCATTTTATTCAAGAGTTTCTTGAAATGAAAGAGATTATAGTGCGAAGTTGATATTTTTTCAGAGATTTTTTTTCTTCTGCAAAATAGTATTTAGTTGTGGAGGAGCTGTCTTTTTAAATTCCCTTTAGGGATTCTGGTCAAGAACTGAGGAACATTTTTGTTTCAAGACTTTTTTCTTTTTTTCCCCTTTTTTTCCAACTGAAACAGTTTTTAAAAAATAGTTTTAATTATCACTTCTGCTTCTCTTCAAGTAATGCAGAGGTAATGCCACTGAAGTTCAGTAAGAAAAGAGGCTAAATTGAACATCCGATGATGGAATAAAGCACAATCTAGCAGGAAGATTCCTACTGAATAACAACTGAAAGTGAAGCTGAATATTATTTCTAATAATATGATGTGCAATTATTACCTCAGTCTGCTCATGAGGCATGGTGTACCAGATTAACCACTGCACCTGCATTGCTTGCTGATATTCATTCGATTTATACTCATGAAGGTGCTGAAACAGAAGGTATTCATACTGACTATCTACATTTGGTCAGGTTAGTCTCTATCTGTAACTACCCTGGTTTATTCTGTGTACACTTTCCCATTCTCCTCAGACAGTTTTCTGCCGCCATGAGATGAAGCACATGGACTTGTTTCAAACCCACAATCAGAACTTCACTCCATCCACTATAGCTTTCACTATCTATACTACGGTCATAAAGGAGCTGCTGGCTTGGTCTTCTAGTTAGGATATTATCTTTTCTGATAATTCCCCTCTGCTGATGCAGTGTGACACACTATTTACACCTACTGACCTAAATTTAGCTTTCAGGACTTCCCTTTACCTGTATATCCCACAGACTGTGGCCACAGACTTCACAGTAATGCTACACCTGTATTACTAAATCAAAAAACATTAGAGAATATTTCCAAACACTGAACCTCAGTTGCCTATGATATTTTGACCTGGGGCAGCCTCCGCCCTTCCCAAGGAGACAGCACAGGCCAGGGCTGCTCCCTGGCTTGGTTGCTTGAAGCAGAGCAATATGGATGTGGACGAAACTGTGCCGCGCAATACGGTGCCATGTAACACGCCAGCACGTTTATCTGACTACTGTACAGACAGCAACTATCTTTGAGCTGTGGCCAGAAAGGATTTAAAAGACGTTCTGAGTTACACAGCATTATCCTTAAATGTATTACAGTGGCTTTCTTGCTGGCTTAGAAAGAAGCATTTTCCCAACACCGCCTAGGAGGACCTAATACTCATACGTATGCCAGGTTGATTTATGCCATAACCAGTTGAGGCCACATTGTATAGCTATAGGATGTTTATTCACTGTCAGAAGCTAGAGAAAGGGCAGTTTTCACCTTAAATGTTACTTGTTATCCAATAGCAATACACCATTTTTTCATTGATGGTAAAATTAATGCCGCACAACCATTTATAAAAAATAGATGCACACAGTATCCAACATGGCACTTCAGCTTGCTAAAGCTTTTGTTTGTGTACTAATATCTTCAAACCACTGTCACAACTTTAAATACAGCTTTATGGCCCATCGAAGGTTTTTGGAAGTCTATTGTTTATATAGAGTCTACATTAGAATGAAGTTAGGAACATAAAATCACCCAGCTGGGTTCTGATAACTACGATCTGGAGCAGCTTTCAAAGCTTTGCTATTATCTTTGTAAAACGAGTGGATGAGGAGTTCTGCAAGGAAGCAAAAAGGCACCAGGATGACGGTCCCTCTGTAACATGTTCAGGCTGCAGTTGAGCCCATCCACTGCCTCCGTGAAAAGTGGCAGCACAGCTCTCCCAGCACATACACAGTGTGTAACTTCTTTGGTTTTAAGGAAGACTTATTCAGATCAAAATATCTAGTATCAGACAGTGTCTATTCCATGCTGCCTGACATACTTGGCCTGGAATGTGAAAGACAGAGCAGTTGTATGATCACCAGATATTTGTGTTATTGTCTATTTTATTTCATAAAGAATTACTGCTAACTTTATTTTCACACACCATGCACCTAGAGCTCTGCTGTAGCCCTGGTTCCTGGCCTGCCTGTGTTCCTGGCACAGTGAGTGTCTCTGGGGACCATCTTGAACTCTGGACCATGAAACTGTAAAAACATTCATCATTAATTTAAAACTACTGAGTGAATTTTCTTCAAACTTCCTCCTCTACCATTTTCTGAACGTTTGAGCAATGTTTGGTTCAACACTTTGCATAATTCTTGCCACAGGAAAAACTCTGCACCCTCGTCTACCCACAAGAAGCAATTTTAAGAGTCCTCACATTGCTGTGAAGTGTTAGCTAAACTTTTTTGTCCAACTAGCACTTGAACATGGGCTGGCTAAGGGCAGGAGGAAATATCAGTAAGGACCTAAGATAAACTGAGCTTAAAAGTATTTCTTCTCGGCTTTCCTCAATGTAATGCGTAAACAGACCAGGGGACCACCTAACTTTTTTTCCTCTCATGGCAACTGAAGTATACCACTCATTAATTCCTTGTTCCCCAGAAAAATCAGGGTACCGTGAGCCTTTAAAAACATGATAGTTAACGGGTTCCAGTGATGGCTTTCAAAGTATCAATTTTTTACTTGTTTTTATTCCAAATATTGAGTAATTGATAGACATTTTTCTCCTCTTTTTTAATGTTAATCAGAATAGAGTTGTGGTGGGTTAACCTTGG
>WEIS01069606.1:0-11872 GCA_013389965.1 Todus mexicanus
CAGCTTCAGGCTGTGCCCTCTGCATGGAAATGATAAAGATACAGATATAAAGATCTACTGCTTTGATCAAAGCAAACAGAAGAACAACTGGATGCAGGTTTAGTGACGGATGCTTCTTTCATTCCCCTACAATGGACATGTTGTTCTACCAAAAAAAAGGGGGAGGACTGGAGCACGTGTCATGCTTTCTTACTGTTGCTTTTGGAGGAGTCGTGGTGTAGGTGCTGAATTTTGATTTCCCAAAGGGGCACGGAGAAAGGGTTCAATCAGCCTTTGATCTGCAGGTCAGGAGGCTCTCTGGGCCCCACGCACCACATGGGTTTAGGATGCTCCACAGTTTGACTCCCAGCATCTTTGATGATTGTTTTCTGCTGGCTAAAGAGCTCATCTGCTTTTGAATGGTGATTCTCAGGCTGAAGCCACTGTACCTCCAGATGACAATGTGTGGGTTTTAACCTAAAGACAACAAATCGGCTATCACCAGCACAGGCATTGTGTAGATTCTTCCCTCTTCACTGCTGGGAAGTAAGAGGTTAAATGCCTTTCCATTTTAACAAAAACATATTTTAACTAAATCCAACACTCTTTTCTTTAACTCTAAAAAAGAAATGGGCATGCTGTGCTCTAATAAATTTTTCCTTGGCGCTCTTCCTTCTCTTTGAATCTCGGGGGGCGGAGGGGAAAGAGAGAGAAAGAGAGACAGGGAGAGAGATTAACTATTTGGGCTAGGCTGGCTGCCCTTTAAATTGTCAAAAAGCTTGAAAGATATATGAGCTTGCTTTACTGACAGTACCAGTAATGTAGGTCAGCCCCTCAGGGTCTCCAAGGCTTTCGGATCAGCCTATCTGGAGATACTAGACACAGAATGTCAGCATCTCATTTAGCAGCTTATAAAAAGCCCCAAAATTGCGACATGGACAGGCCTGGCCAGAAGAATGCTTTTTATTATGTTTATTCAACAATTGCTAAGTTAACCTGGCAACACGCAGGCAGTTCCAGCACGTTGAGACTTCAGGAGCCCATTCCGAGCGTTCGGCTTGCCCCTCTGTGTTGGGAAATCACATCAACATTTTCATCTCCTCTTGCCTCTTACCTATCCCCATATTATTCCCGACTGCACCCTCTGGAAAGCCGATTTCACGTTACTGCCGCTGACCCAAGCAACAGAGTTCCCACCGCTTACTTTCACAGCTAATCCTCGAGGCTAAAAAATTCTGCACCGAGGACTTCATTCCTGACGTTCGCTCTGTATTTTCCATTTCTCAGTTTCATCATTCCCTTGGACTCCGTTAAAACAGCTCCTCTCTCTTTTGCTTGGGTTTTTTTTTCCCTTCCCTATCCAATACCGCCCACTTCAAGGGAGTCGGCGTTTCCCACAGAGTTCTTTGCCATTCTCAACTGGGGAGGGGAGAAGGCGGCATCTGGAAACGACGCTGTGTGGTAACTATTAGCAAAGGCTGAAATTGTAAAAAATTACAAATGTACTCTGAGATAATACGTTCCTTGCCCCTCTCCCGGCCCTGGCTCCTCAGGCGAACTGCACGGACTGGAGGTTGAGCGATAGGTGTTGACTTGGGGTTTTTTGACTTTCACCATTCCTGTGAGTTTCTCAGGGCTCCCAGGCAATTCTGTGAAGCCTCTGAAGTGATTTTAAGGGAAAAGAGGAAAGGATGTTTTCTGCAGCCAGTGTCAGGATGTTTAACTTACAGTTTATATATATCACTTTCAGGAATTTCTGAAGACATTAGAAATACTATGATATAATCTCCTTTTTCCTTCTCTCTGTAATTTCGTTTGGGAATTTTTGTGCCCTCCTGTGTGACAGCCCCCTGCGCTCACCACCTACCTACTAACACAACTCCCAACTCAAGGCTTGAAATGTTACCAAAACCACATTTTAACACCCCGTTCCTTTGCTATTTGTTTCAGGAGGGGAAAAAACACAACAACAAAAACCTAAGCTGGTTGGAATCCACAACTCTCCTGCCCAAGTGGCTGAAGTTCGAGCAGCCAGGGTAAATTTTCCTGCTTCACCCTGGCAGAGAAGAGACTCCACCGCAACTTTCCGTGGAGAAGCGAACACAAAAGGATACGCTGCCCTCGTGTTGTTATAACCTAGGAATTCGGAGAGCTAACAACAACCCGCTGGGGCAAGGGAAGCCTTCATTCCTCATCTCTGAAACGCTGCGTCGCCGTGGACGAGAACACAAAAAGATCATTCACCTACACATTTCTCAGCGGAGTCTAATCAAGCGGGACTGCGGAGTGGCACAGGCTTGCCGAGAGAACTTCCAGGGGGGAGGTAAGAGGAGGGCTGAATAACATTTAATAACTTTGAAACGTGATAGCGACCTACAAAAATCGTGTCATGGCTGGGAACAACGGCATTTCAGAAGCTGCTCACACAATGACTGGATTCATTGTTTAAATCTAGGTGAAAACACATATTGGTGGAACTCAGTGATGTAGAGAGTTGAAAAGTTTCTGTTCAGCGTAGTGAAGCGATATTTCTGAAATATTTAGAGTAAAATTGGAAGAAAGTTAGAAATCCACCTAAAAATCTCTTTCCTTTTTAATACTGGGTTTAAAAGCCCTGGTTAACAAAGGAGATTTGAGGTTTACAGGATAAGTGTGGTAATCCTGTGTATTCACTCCAGAGCCTTTCTCTTACGGCTTGAACTTCGCCCAGCCAGCTGGAGCTCTCCCATGGCAGAATCTGCTCGGGATGTAGGAAAAACAAGCAGGGAAACCTCTCCAGTTAACAGCCACCTCAGCCAGCCTGTCTTTATCAAGCCCGTGCATTTTTGGCTATGCCAAGTGTCAAGGAAAACAAATGTCCACCTACGAGCTCTCTTCAAACGCGGAGTTTAACAGCAGAAGTAAACTCCAGCCACTTAGCGTTATCTCCGCCGTGTCACACGGGGCATTTGAAATAATTAGAATGCAACCTGGAAGATCTCAGAAGAGCCTAAATCTAGTTCCACAGAGTTCAATTACTGCAGGAGATTGTTTTAAAAGCCTCTACATCATTGCCGATTCCCAGTCTTGCACGCGAGGCTCCCAGGCCCAGAGTCAGTTCCCTGAAAGCTCTGAAGCCCTCCCAGCGCGGGATTGCATTACGGGTTGGATAATGGAGTTTGGAACGTGCCAAGAAAATGTCTTCAGCCTTACTCTTACAAATATGGCAATGATCAACCCAAAGCACGATGTGAAGGTTTGATTATATTTAAAGTAATTTAACATGTTGCAACAACGTTATACTTAATGCCGCCCCAGTAAACGAAAGCGCGATCTAACAGCAACACGACCAGGAGGGCTGTGGACCTGGTCCACATCACTAACATTTACCTACATGAGTCACCTCCCTGAGGTTAAAACAAAGGATGAAAGGGGAAAAACGGAGTAGCTGGTTGCAAAACTTGGCGTCGGCCGCACAATTCAGAAGTCAGGCTCTTACTCTAAACCAGCTACAAGCAACGCCTGGTCTCAATCGCGACTCGAGCGCTTCGCATCCATTTCCACGTTTTCAAAGATTGCCGCAGAACACCAAAATGCAGCTATGGGTAAATTCCATCAGAGCCATTTCCCTCTTCCAAACACCTCCCTGCAGAAGCCAGGTAGAGCCGCAGCCTCTCGGTGGCTGCAAACATCACGGCTGAAGGGTCCTGGCTAGCTGAGGTCCAGGAGCTGGAGGAAACCACCCAACCTCTGCCACTCAACCAGGACCTGCTGCGCCACAGGACAGTCATATTCACAGATACCGTATCCACAGATAACTCTTTTTTTTTGGTGAAGACAGCTCTGATAGTATTAGGTTAGGGATCTGATCAGGTATGAAATGCGTATCATCATTATTATTATTCCAGGATTACTTGGAATACTGCATCCAACTCTGGAGCCCTCAGCACAGGAGGGACGTGGATCTGATGGAGCGGGGCCAGAGACCATGAAGATGATCAAGGGGCTGGAACACCTCTCACATGAAGACAGGCTGAGGAAGCTGGGGGTGTTCAGCCTGGAGAAGAAAAGGCTTCGGGGAGACCTAATAGAGGCCTTCCAACACCTGAAGGGAGCTGATATGCTGGAGAGGGGCTGGTTACGAAAGTCTGTAGTGACACGATGAGGGGTAATAGCTTTAAATTAGAAAAGGGCAGATTTAGATTGGATGTTAGGAACAAGTTCCTTACCATGAGGGTGGTGGAACACTGGAACAGGCTGCCCAGGGAGAGAGTTGAGACCCCATCCCTGGAGACATTAAAGCTGAGGCTCAGCGAGGCTCTGAACAACCTACTCTAGTTGAGGGTGTCCCTGCTCCTTGCAAGCGAGTTGGACTGGATGACCTCCAGAGATCCCTTCCTACCCAAATGATTCTGTGATTCTATGATTCTATGAAATAGCCTAGGTAGTAGGTTACAGGTTGGACTTGATGATCTCTATGGTCTTTTCCAACCTTGTTAATTCTGTGATTCTGTGATTCTATGAAATGCTTTTTTTTTTATTTGCATCATTTGATTACTGTTCACTACTCTTTTATATATATAGGACACATTAACATCACACAAATCTAGTTCACCAAAGCGGTGAGGAACCCAGCACTGCAACACAACAGCGAAGGCGGGAACTTCATTTGTAGATCCCCGACCACAAAAAGCTCTACAAATAATAGCTGCCTTTATTTATATGTCAACAGATCTGATATTCCCCGATGCTCGAGATAAACAACCACGCATCGCTGAGAAATAAACAGGCACACCAGATGGAAAGCAAACAAAACCACAGAGACCCAAGAGTGCCAAGCTACGAAGGCATTCCCAGAACTGCCAAAGCAGGAATTACAAAGGGAACTCTGTCGTTTCCACAGTAGCCTTCAGAGTTAACAAAACCGTAACTGCTTCAAAGGGCTGTAATTATCGTCGGCTACACCATGTAAACTTGGCTCTGTTCAGAGAGAAATGTTCTGACATCACCTGTTGCTTTTTAGCGATAGCAGAAGACTCTCCCTCGTCTTCCGCAATATCGTAATAAGCAGTAGGGCAGTAAATTAGTCTCATTATGCCTCATTATTCTCACTGGTAATGAGGAAAATGACTTCACCAGCCCTGCTGCTCTACAGAAGACATTTCCCATCGCTCAATACATAGATTTAAAGCTGTGGATTTAAAACTTCATTAGCTTTCGGACTATTTGCTACCTTCCAATAGACTTTTCTTGTATCCTCATCATTAAACTTTTACCTGGACAGGTATGACGGCAATGTGGCTCCTGAATTCAGCTCACAGCCTCACAGAGAATCATAAATAACACCACCAATCCCACTCAGCTCCAAGCTCCTGAATGAACTTGAGGGAGGTGTGGAGAGCCAGAAGGTCTCCCCTGAGCCTCCTTTGCTCCAGGCTCAACACCCCCAGGTCCCTCAGCCGCTCCTCCCCAGCCTCCTGCTCTAGCCCCTTGCCCAGCTCCGTTGCCCTTCTCTGGCCACGCTCCAGCCCCTCGGTGTTCTTCTTGGAGTGAGGTGCCCAGATCTTGACACCTCTTGTATTGGGGTACTGCTGCCTCCAATGATCAGGATGAGTTTGAAAGAGGCCATGGAAATCCACAGCTTTGTGCCACCACCGAAGAAGGTGCCACCACTGACACAGCCCTTGCCAGCAACGCAGGGATCAAAGGTGTCATAATCACGTGTGTGTTCAGCCTACAGAGGGTCTAACTTTGTGTGTCAGGGTTAACACCTGCAAGATGTGACCTTCGGAGGACAAAAGGGTTCCAGCGCAGAAGGCTCTCACACCCTCCTGGTTGTCCCCTCAGCGTTTTCAGTTCAGTTCATCCCAGTTCAGCCCTAATGCTTTCAAAAGTGCGCAGCCCTCTAAGAAACAACCTTTAAGATACAACCTCTGACTTCTTTAAGCATATAATTCTCTCTGTTTAACGTTTGNAAAACCATAAAAGCATGGCCTGAGAGCTATCAAATCTGAAGTTTAGCTTCGGACTGCAAGTATCTGACCCCTTCACTCCCCGATAGGCTTAATCAATCTTCCCATCTCCCCCACCAGTGATTCATGGTAGCACAGCCCTTATCTCTGTATCAAAGTCAAGAAGAAAGGCAGACAGAGCTCGAAGGAAATGCTTCCCTCTGATACGCTGCACATAGTTTAAATACCACCACTGATAATATGTTGGACACTCGTGAGTCCCATGTACACTTAATCACTCATTTCCTTCAATGGCTAAGAATAATACCGGCATAATTTACTGTGCTTTACCCCCCGACTTCTTCCAAGACATCTGGCACCCATCCAGGGAGTGGCACTTCTGAAGCTGGAGGACCACAGTGAGGCTTTGAAGGATGGGGAAGGAGGTCTGAGGGCTGCGTAACTGATGAGAAGATTATCGTTGCCTGCATAACTGATGGGAAGAAAATCTCCTTCAGCTATTTCAGAGCTCAGGAGACTCGGAGAACTCTGCGTGACCAGGACTGCCTGACCTCTCCAGAGCTAGCCAAGGCGCTGTCTCCACCTTCTGCTGCAGGGGGACTGCCTCTGCTAATCTAAGTTATGCGGAGCCTAATTCACAATCCCATTTGAATCCCTGCAGAACTTGGATAACCAGACAGCGGGAGGGAGGAAAAAGCGTGCTGTCACACCTCCAGCTTGGAGGAAGGAGGGAATTTTGCTAAAAACGAGGGAGTCCGCATCGGCTGGGTGATGATGACCTTCCTCCCCTGAGTTCAGTGGGGCCAAGGGGGGCTGTCACAGCTTTCCTCACAATGCCCCACTGCTCAGAGTTGACTGCAGTGAGCAGTGACACAAGCCCCCCACTGGCTCCTGCACGCACAGCTGGCCAGCATTATTGTGCCGGACAGATGTGACGGGCTGGAAAGACCCTTCCTCAGAGTCATGGGCCCCTCATTCCAAGACATGGAGGAGCTGGAGCGTGGCCAGAGAAGGGCAAGGGAGCTGGGCAAGGGGCTAGAGCAGGAGGCTGGGGAGGAGCGGCTGAGGGACCTGGGGGTGTTGAGCCTGGAGCAAAGGAGGCTCAGGGGAGACCTTCTGGCTCTGCACAACTCCCTCAAGTTCATTCAGGAGTTTGGAGCCAGGGGGGGTCGGGCTCTGCTGCCAAGGAACAAGCGCCAGGACAAGAGGAACCGGCCTCAAGTTGCCCCAGCCAGGGGAGGTTGAGGTTGGAGCTGAGGAACAATTTCTTGGGCACTGTCAAGGGTTGCCCAGGCATGTCCCAGGCTGCCCAGGGCAGGGGTGGAGTCCCCCTGATCCCTGGAGGGGTTTCCAAGCTGTGGAGATGTGGTGCTGAGGGACATAACTTAGTGGTGACCATAGCAGATAACATAATTTCTTCGTAGATGTATAGTGAGAGGTTTATACCTGGACAAGAATCAAGGGTTTGCACTGGCCAGAAGTAGCACATGGTTTGGAGAGGTTTTCCCCTCCAAAACGTACAAAACCATTTTTCCACCACACAAAGTATCACTGAGATGTTTCTAATTTCTCAAAATGCAAAGGGACACACAGATACTTGTCATCTGGAGAACACTCATCACCTCACACCCATTTTTTGAGGGTGTTCTCGTTTCTTCTGAGCATAATACACTTGACTACGGCACTTCAAGACCACAAATCACCACGTGCTGCTCCAAAGCATCAGCCACTCCATTTTGAAACCACAGTTGACCGTGTCCCTTTCACAGTGCCCCAGGAAGCAGAATGGGAGTGAATTACTCTCGACCTCGAACAACAATAGTTATAAAACTGACATCTTCAGGGACTATCTCAAAAAAACCTGAAGGTTAAATCAGGCGCCTACAAATGGTTTATTTTCTGACCTTGCCATGTTGAGGGGTTTTTTATGTAGCCCTCAGCAACACTGCACTTGATTCTATCATTTCAAAGCAGCCGGGTCATCTTTGGCATAGCAGTTTTCATACACGGGGACATAGTAATTGATCCGAGCGAAACAAAAGCACACCAACCATTTAGCTTGTTTTATGGCTTTCACTACCGTGTGCACCTGCAGAAGTCCAGCAGCACCATCCCTCAAGGCCAAATACACCACTTTATACGCTCTTAACACGTCTTAAATATTAGGGAAACGATGCTTTTTAGCAGCAGAGGGATTTGATTTCTAAGACTCCTAAAGACCTTTGCATTGTCATTCCTGTTATTTATGCACGAAGAAGAAAGCTACGAGCTATGGGTGGTGTGTACACACAGGGAGTAACTTCTGGAAACCATCTACGGGGAGTATTTTGGGTTTGTTCTGAAGCCCCAGTGCACAGGGTGTTTTGTCGATGGGAGGAGTTGATCCATTTCTGCGTGCAAGATACAAACCCTGGATCATGCAGCTGCCTGCGTTCTGCTGGTACAAGCTTGCAGGGAACGAATTTCAGCTTCCTGGCTCTCTGGGAACAACAGAGGGAACGGGAATCAAGACGCAGGTCTGGCCGTATGTAAATTAAATCTAAATGTGTTCCACTACTGTCAGTATGAGCACTTACAACTGTTCCGCGAACACCACGAGGATGTCTGAAATCCTGTTTAAATTACAAAACTGAGAACCACCGAAGCACGAACACCCAAACAACTGCTCTTTCAGTTTGCTTCTTAACCTTCTCCGTCGAGCGACATGAACCCTTTCTTTTCTCCCCAGAGACTTTACACAAGTGTCAGCTTCAGCCCTTGCAGTTTTACAAGACTATAAAGTTAGCAGCCTCTAACATCCAATTAGCAGTTCCCTATATAAAGCTAAACCAGCTCCATACTATTGTATTCGTAAAAACCTGAAGCCGACTGCCTCTTTCCCCTTCCTAAACACCAGCTCCCAATGCTTTTTTCCCTTAGGAAACTGGAAGGAGAAGAAAGAAGGATTAAAACTCTAATAATCACCAAAGAGATCAAACTTTATACATCTACTGTCTCTAAAAAAAAAACCGGAAAGGAAAAAGCCTTAGATATCTGTCGCTGGCCCAATGTGGCTCAATTAGAAGACATGCAGTTATGACATTTGATTTTTACCTTGCTAACAAGTCAGGGTATTTTCAGATCACCTCCGAAATGTTTGCACAGCTTTTTGTTTTGTGGTCTCTTTCTGGTTGTCACTTCAGGTCAGAGTCGCACCTGAGGATCCCCTGGCTACTGTCTAAACACATTAAGAGACAGTTCCCAATCTTGGAGCTTAACGGACGGTACGAAACCAGGAATGAAGCGTTACCGCCAGTTTTTGCAGATGCACGAGGCAGGCACAAGAAAACCACGAATTTTCCCCAGGTCACACAACGTACGGGTTCACATGAGGAATGATACGACATCCCAACACTCAAACCATCATAAGGCAGTTTTTCCTCACCAGCTAAACAGGCCGATCGTTTTTTTCTCACCCAGACCCAGTGGAGATTGCAGAGCAGAGGAGATGGAGCGCGTAGAAAAAGGACAAGAGACAAGAAGCAACATCCACAAGCTGCAGAAAGAGACGTGGCAGTTGGAAATCCAACCCCTGATGAGAACGGCTGAGCACTGAACATGGGCCCAGGGAGGCTGGAGCACCTTTGCCTATTTTTTACACCACACAGGACAAAATCCTGGGCATTTGAGACCACTTTGAAGTCAGCTCTGTCTCGATGGGAGGTTAGGTGAGCTGACCTCCAGCAGCTCCTTTCCACCTACGTTTTTCTAGGATTTCTAACTTATTATGCTCACACAGGTATCGGAAAAAAAGTCGGTGTGAAAGGCAGGTCCATGAGCATCGTGACAGTTCTGCCACCACCTATTCTTAACCCTCTAACACTTTCACAAAGCAGCAGTCGAGATTTCAGTTTGTTGGGTCTCAGGCACTGCACAAAATGGCAAGTTGCAAGGCAAAGGCACCACTCCCAACAAGAGATTTTTGATACGTGCTCATGCGAAAAAGTGTTAAGCCCCATCCCGCATTATCCCTTCCAGAAGTACTGCTTTTTTAGATGCAACTATGTCCCAAAATACATTTTAGTGAGCGATGTTGCTCTGGGCAAAGTATCAGAACATCAGCTTCCAGGGCTAAGATCCCACACGGCTTTCAACAGAAAGAGCTGGCCAAAACTTTTCCACGCACAGTTCATCTGGGGGAGGGGAACGGGATCCATCTACCTCCCCCTACGAAGTTCTTTCTCCAGCACGTACCCCAATCAGGTTGGCTGTCACACCACATCATGTCATCGGGGTTATGACATCACATGACTGCAAGAGCCCGGAGCGACTGATGCAAGCCAGATTGCATTTGACACCCAGGGAAGATTTGGGTCCATGTGTTTGCTATCCCGAAGCCTTTGTGTTTCATTTCTGTAATGCTAGATCAGCAGAACGCTGCGAGCAGGTTACCCAGCTGCTATTCCCTGAATCAGCAGCCTGAGCAGGATGGTCTTGTCCTCTCGTGCTGCACGACGAGACATCAAGCTAAATATCAGTGGTAAAACAGGACACCCAGTCCCCCTCCTGTGGAACTGGAGGCTAAAGTTGGAGCCCTCGTTTTACTTCCCCGATACCTTTTAAAAAGTGATTCTGAAAATGGTCCTAAGGAAAAGAAAGACTCTGTATGCACCAAAAAGTACAACTGCCTGCCTCAAACTTAAAAACAACAGACAATAAAAATACAACGTATATAATAAGCTGGTTTACCCAAGACCAAGACATCAGTCAGTGGTTTTACCTAAGAACGTGCCCTAATACTACGTTTATTTTCTAAAAAGATAAAACTTGGAACCAGGCTACAAACTTGTATGTCTTATTTACCAAAATAATCTAAAATAAATCCATCTTTTCTCATCAATTTACATTTTTTAGAATTTTTCAGAAGGAAACACACTCGTTCAAATAGTCCTATTTTGGAAAACAAACAACCAAGTTTGCATTATTTAGCCTTAAGTGTAGGGATTTATCCTAGACTTTCTTCTCCCTTGTACTGTTCTGTTGTGGTCGTGCCAGGCTCCTTTTTTTCTGTACATCTTTCAACATCAGAAGGAGTTTCTTAAAGAGGTGTAAGCCACAGCCCAGCTGGTTGGCCTCCTGAGAACTCTAAGGACTGGGGGGTTTTTGCTGTGATTCCATCTATTTGCCCAGGTAAAGATATGAAGGGAGTGTCTACTGGGTTTTGTCAGAGAAAAAGGTACCTGGAAACAGGGGAGGAAGAAACAGGAACTTCATACTATTCAGGGTGAGAATTGCTCTGATATATCTGGCTATAAAAACGTATCCTCCCGAGTTCACGCTGCCTCTGATCTGATCTACGCAGGTGGAGAACCTGCCTGAGCTGCAATGGGAGCCCCACGTTTAGGAGCCCCATGAGATCTTCCCTTGAGCAAAGCTTATTTCACACTTGGCAGGAGATATGTCAGCCCCACCTATGCCATTGTTCGTGACACAAAATGCCTCTTAAAATTAAGAAAATGTATGAAAAATGCTTTTTGTTGGCGAGGTTTTGCTGCATCTCCGTAACTCTCCCATTACTGATTCATCTACCAAAATAAAAAAGTCACCTTATTTTCATTCTGACCTCAGAGATTCGATGGAGAGTCAGCTTTTGCCACCGGGGAAACCTGTGTGAACAAGAAGCTGGAGGAAAGATAAGGAGTCAGCTGGGAAAAGTAAAACTACTTTAATTGAAAGAAAAAGGTTGAAAAAGCTGAAGTAAGGTTTTATTCCCAGGCAATATTAGATTCCCAGGAAGGGGAGACAGGTCAGGTATGAAACCTGCTCAAGAAGTTCCCCGTTTTGCACCACGGGTGTGAATTTCTTTCTTGCTCGTTCAGTTTTGGCCAGGATAGGAGCATCCATCAGGTCTCCTTCACCAAAGGAGAGTCCCACTAAGTGCTTTTTACTCTCCAAATAATTCG